>PNEN01000409.1:1134-35485 GCA_002933655.1 Cercospora berteroae | reverse complement strand
ATGGTATAATCGCTCACCGCCATGCAGTGTGACACTGCATAAGCGTGACAGCGTCGACGCGTCGCCAAACGCGTCAACGGCACAGCACATCTTTCATCTCCGATCTTGAACTTGCGAATGTCCATTGCTTCAGACGATGGACATCTGCACCTCCAGCAATCGTTTCCGCCGTTGCTTCCTTTCACCGATCTCTGCGAGATGGGAGCTACGGACTTTCGACTGCCGCAGACTTTCGCGCGAATGGCGCAATACTTCCGACTCTTGCCAGTGCCTTTCAAGGGAATTTAGAAGGTGTCCCAAAGGCTCCGCAATTCGTATACGCGATCTTGCTCGCGCAATGGAACAATTCTTCGCTTCGCCCTTGTTTTCCTAGCTCTCCTTTCCATCTTCACTATCCTGCTTACCACATTGCCTATTACAGAATCTCCCCACGTCACTCATTTCGCCATTACTGTTACACGAGCTATCGAGAAGAAAGATATTCGCAGACCATTTTCGCCGAGCATCGAGATCAAGATCTTCTATACGGCAAGCCGCGAGACTTCAACTGCCACATACCTTCGCGGAATTGGCGCGAGTGCTGCCCAATCTTTCCATCCTCGTCGACGAACACGTAGTCGCTACCTGTGGCAATAGCCGCCATGATATCCGCACAGAGATTGACGCCTTGCGTCCACCACGAGCGGCTGCAGGAGCTGCAATATTGCGATCAAACAAGGTGGACAAACAAATGACACCTTTCTTGCAAGAGCTCTCGAAGAGAAAAATGTCTGCCGACGACGTGGAGTGCCTGGAAAGCACACTGGCTCTCACAGACACGAACAGGGCGTAATGGGTGACAGAAACACTACGCGCTGGCTTTTCTGCGTTCTTCTCCCACTCCGCGACATTCACACCGGCTGTCAATGCGCCAGAGCGAGGCGCCATATCGAACTTGCAGGCACGACCCGTTACGAGAGACGTGCATTCATCCGGCACGCCTTCGCAATAACCTGGATAGATCACCTGGGACGTTGCTACTGGGAACGATATACAAGACATCGCAGCCTCAAGATCTCGCGATCCTTCGACGACCTCGAAGCGAAAGGGCAGATCCGGATCATCACACCGCGTCGCTAACATCGACAATGGCAGCGACGAAGATGTCACCACCGCCCACCAAGCCAAACGCCGAAGCACTGTGACGAACCGGGCAACGAATCAACATCACAATATTAATCTCCGACCCTGGACAGACAATACGCTGAACGGATTTCGTGAATGGCCAGAGGAGGTTGACAATCACCGGGATCGTGACTTCAACACAGCCGCTCTAGGAGAGACATCAGAGAGCGAACTGGTATCCTCATATACAGAGGACCACGACGGCACAGAATGCATGGATAGCAACAACGGTGGAAGTCAGCCGGAGAGCCAAGGCGGAAGCACACTAGTCGAAGACGAAGAGCTAAACCCATTCTCGTACGAAGACATGATCCCTGACATGAGCCATGATCGACAAACATACGTGGACGACATGAAAAACGACGACTCATTGCATATCGGCAAGGGAGATGAAGCATACCAAGTGCTCAAGAAGGCTACATCCCGTCAACAATGGTTTAACCTCTTCGGATACGTGTCTCCAACAATGGAACGAATGAGTTGGATTGCCGAAGCGTTTGACGATGACAAAGACGAGCGCGAAATTATCATTCACATCACGGACTGGGGCCTGCCTTTGCTTCGTGTCAATCATGACCGCCAATACGTCTTCACGGGTCGCAAAAACTCACCACTGAGAATGTATTTCAGCCGACTTTTCGAAGGAAAGACTAGCGTCGACAAGTTCACGGAGTGTCTGCAAGGTCGAGGGGAGACGCGATTGGGTCGACGAGACCTCAAGAATGGCGCGATAAAGATCGACGGCATACGGTACCGCACAACCGAGCTGTTTGTTGATCCTCGCGTTGACATCACGATCACCACTGTCACGGAGCTGTGGCGACCTCCATAAGCACTCCCCATAATCCGCAAACTCACGATCCAGCGTGGACATCAGCTCCCGTAAACGTCACACCAAGACGCAACAGCATGTTTGGTATCGAAGGTCGACTCCTACACAGACAAGACGATAGCAACCCCACGCAACGAGATGGCATATCTCTTGGCGCGAGCACAACTACCCACTCTGCTCCCATGGGAAGACGGTCAGCCAATGGAGAGTGCCAACCCACATCTCAATCTCGACCTCGACTCCTCGTTCGCTTGGTGGGAGCCATCATTCCAACAGAACAATTTCTCGACAAACATGCTGGACTTCACAGTCTATTATGACCTCTGGTGTCGTGAGCACAACACAACGCATCGGTGCCGCACCAACCTGGGTTAGTTCCTCAAGTTGGCATGGGGTGGATCTATGCTCGTGGACAGAGAATCAATCAGAAAAGTACTCGAGCTCAATCCCGTACGAATACCTCACTGGGTCAAGGAGTTCGACATGCAAGACAATGCTCCTCCCATACGCACTCCCCACACGTGGGCAAAAGACGAAATTCAATCCGTGGCTCTGAAAGAATTTCGAAGTCATTCCGACGGACGCGAAAAAATCACCATACGCGATCGAAAAGTCTTTTCTGTGCCATACCGCACACGCTTGTTGCACAGTCAACCATTTTGTGTTCGAACTCAAAACCCAGAACTACGCTCGGGAACAGTGCAATCAGCTGTTCAAATAGGGAAAACTTACGTCTTGCAGAGCCACTCGAGAGCCAAACGAAACTTGGCAGGGCTGCGAGAGTGCACTGCAAATTGGGTACGAACGCACACCCCATGACGTTTCGGACGAGGCCACACCGTCCCAGCGAGCAGCAACTGTGCAAATCTGTCGTGTCTACACCCTTTGGCATTGCAGAGCGAAAATTACCAGAGACAGGGCTGACAAAGCGCATGTCTCAGACAATTTGGATTGACCTGAGCTGGGCGGTGTGTCAAAATCTCTTGGCTTCGAACAGTAAGTGCAAACCTGTGAAACGGCTACCAGACTTACCACACAGCTCGGCATTTTGCCAAGTCCGCCATCGCCACATGGAACTATGGCAACGAGATCAAGCGTACCGGCATTGTGCGAGCCTGTTATTCGCTTGTCGCTGCTTTGATGCGTCGACGCTCTGATGACTCAGCCATGACCAGGTTGCTCTGGTTCCTGTCTGATGTGCTTGAGCTTGTTGTCGTCGAGCTCATTCTCATGCTTTGTGCGCCTGGAGCACGGTTGCAATCTCCTGAAGGCCATGGATCTCCTCGATCTTCCGACATACCATTCGATGCCGCTGCTTCGGAGTCTTGTGATGGAAGTCATGACCCCAGACGAAGAGCTTGCCAAGGCTGTCAAACTTATCGATGTCGCCCATGCGGCTGTTGATAGGTGGACCCTCGACAAGAAGCTCTGTTGATGGAGGAAACTCTGGATCGTGGAAAACTCTTGCGACCAGTCCGTCGAGACCACCGGCGACCACAGCAAACACCTCGATTTCGTCAGGTCTCTGATGCATGTTGCCAATGCAGACGGGGTAAGTGCCAGCCCCATGCTTTGGGATTCTGAGGCGCCGCCGACCCATGGTGTCCTTCTTCTTGTGAGCTTCACTGTTGGCGCTGCGGCGGATGAACGTGTTGTTGGCTTTCTTCACTCCCTTCTCCTGCTTCTCGTTATCGTCCTCGTCCAAGCTGCACAGGTCGATGATCTCGAACTTGTCCTTGGTGATGATCTGGGGCTTGCCCTTGTTGATGACCTCGGGCTCTGTGGTCTCAATCCACTTGGAGATCTTGCCCTGGGTCGAGATCGAGGAGATGCCTTCATCGTCGGCAGCCATGTTTACGGATGACGTCCTGTCGCTAGAGAGCTCGATGGGATTGCTGCTGCGTGGTTAGTCTTGAAGATATGGACAGCGAGCGATCTTACCTACGTTAGCTCTTCGCCCATTAACGTCTGGCCTATGATGTTGCTCTGCAAAGCTAACCTGCGAAAGTCGTTAGTGATCCCTACGCCAATCGTCGTGTGTGCGCGTGGCGCGCGCTTGCCTAGAAGGGGTTCTGCTATAGGTAGGGGCGAAGGTTGTCGGCGTAGTAAGAAGGTTGGTAGAAGAGTAGATCTGGACTTGACTTGCGTGCGGGCGTGTGTTAGTAAGAAGTTGTAGTCGTTGCTAACGCGAAACAAGCTGAAGCTCGAGCCACACTTTCCTTAAGTACTAAATAGTGCCAATTTGTCGTCGAAGCGAAGGTTATGTCCGTGTCCGAACGTTGCATGTATTAGAGACATAAAGTGAGGCTACTTGGTGAAGAGTATGTGGTCGCGGGTTTTCTAATAGTCGAGGATGTGAGGCAGTCGTTGCTCAAAGTGAAGTGAAGCTTCGCAAAGCTCGACCCCTGAGTAGATATGTGCCCGGCAATGCGAGGCGCAAAAGCTCTATGCAGCCGTATTACCTAGTAAGCTTCCAACATGTTCAACTAAGCGAGGCTTAGCTAGGCAACAAGCTCGCTGCCTGACTTCTGTTGGCTTCTAGAAAGACCTCGAGCAAACAAACGCGCTAGCGCACTAGCGCCGCGAAGTGCGATATTCGAGTGCGGCCACACTTTCTTCCTTTTCTCTTCTTCTTCTTTCCTCCCTAGATTGCACACGATTAGTAGCGATTACACTGGTTCGCTGCGTTTCGCAGGGTTCACATTACTCGTACTTTTATTAACAACAGCGACTCTTTGCTACTAACCCTAGGGACTTAACCGCGACCACGACTATGCCGAATTAAGTCAACACCTCGCCATTCGAGAGAGTTGCTACGCTCGCGACGCACAGTGCGTCCTTGACTCAAACAGATAAGTTACAGATCTTCGCGCACGCGGCAACGCTAACTCTTGCAGAGTACGACGGTGCCCTGCTCACTAACAAGCGTCTGAAATCGCTTCTCCTCGCTATCGGCAAGCAACAAGAGACTGCGCTGAAATGCTTCGTCGCTTCTGCATCTAAGTCGACTACTACCACCTACTCAAGCTTTATCTCTCGTCGTTTGTCTGACTCTGCTTTCGAAACGAGCTCCAAGATCGGTGTCTTCGAGCGCAACGAGGGATCTCAGCCAGAGTCCACGCCGTTTTTGACACAAGCTCCGACGATTCTTTCGGGAACCCAGCAAAAATCGATCGAGAAGTTGGAAAAGATACAGGCGAAGGATTAGGAGAGGAACCTAGTAGCCGAGAAGAAGACCGCTTTTGTTCTAGACAAGCCTTCGACTGAGCCGAACCTGTCCAAAGAGCTCTCTTTCATGCGTGTCGCACCTTCCACAGCAATCAAGATGGCGCCACAAGGCAGAGTCATCGAGCCGACCGATTGGGATGATCAGCCAAGCAGTGATGAATACGAATCAAGAACCTCCAACTCAGTGCGTTTCCAGTCGAAACTCGACCCAGCTGGCACACTTTCCTGGAAGCGTCATAGCAAGCAGAAGCCGAAGTCGACAGAAGTTCCAAAGTCGGAGCCCAAGCAGGAGTGGCAACAGAAGCAATATCGGAAGAAGCACCAGTCCGCAGACGCCTCGACCAAAAAGCAGACAAAGCCAGAGCAGCCATTCAGCAAGCTCAAGTCCTCGGTTGAAATCCTTGCCGCCGAAATCGCCGCTCTGAGCACTGATTCCGATGATGAGCAAGATCAGACCAAAATGCAAGTCAAAGATACCCAACCTCGTCCAAAGTATGGTTACGGCCGTGTCAGACCGATGTTCCCGCTTGATGAAGAAGAGCTTGCAGCACTCGCAGAGCAGAAGGCAAACGAGTCATCGTCGATGCCCGTCGCAGCAGGGGTCTCTCCAGCCGTCGCACAAGAGCCAAACAGCCTATCATGCAAAGACTAAGCTCAAAATCAGTCGGCTGTATTTAGAGCAAGATACGCTGATCCCAGGACCTTGCGAACTTGTTGGCCACGGGTAATATGATATGCGAAAGGAGCACGCAGTGATCACGAGCCAGTGCAGGAATTGCAAGTTGAGAGAGTGTTGAAGTTGCTTGAGCTTCAGTTTTCAGCAGATTGCTCATTTTTGGGAGATCACTTTCGAAGCACACGTCGATAAAGAATTGCATAATCTGCTGAAAGAGACTTTTGATTACTACATTGTGTTATGATACACTCTATCTATTTTCTCGTCCTGTCAGCCAGCCCGCCCTTCTATTGAACGCCATTGCTAATGCTGATATCTATGTCTGGTCCATTAAGTGTCTTTCATGCATAATCATAATTGATCTTTAGAGACTCCGAATCAATAGTGTCCTGGCGCACCATTGCTGCCCGCTCTGGCGGTACTTGAACTCGGAAAGCCAGAGCCACTTGCCACTGGCTGAGTGCCTGAAGCTGTTGCATGTGTCCATGTTCCAGTTCCATGAGGATAGCCGCCTGTCGGGTGAGGTTGGCCCCGGATTGTGCTGCTGCTCTTGGTCGGGTATGGTGGCAGAACGTGATCTTTGGTCGTCTTCACAGGCGTAGCTGATGATACTGGGTATGACACTATGATGGTTGTGACATGATCATGGTCGAGAGTCAACGTCAAAGTCTTCGTGGTCAGTGGCTTATTCGGCTCTTCAGGCTTTGGTGACGGCAGGCTGATGTATTTGGTAATGGTCTCGGTGACCGTTGCCTGTGGTGCACATTGCTCGTGCCATGGAGCGGGATGCGGATTTAAAGTCGAATCTCCCCCATGCCACGTGGCAGGCTTTGTCGTTGGTTGTGGTGCAACGATTTTAGACGTTGTCATATAGCTGGTCGTGTAGTAGGAGACTGTGAGGTATGTGCTCCACCAATTTTGGCCGTTGGTGGTGATCTCGGTGCTACACGGGACATGGCTCGTAATCGTTTCCGTGACAGGTATCATCGTTGTTTCAGGAATGTGTGCCGTCGCAGAAGCCGATGGCTGATTGTGGCTTTCACTTGTGTGGTATGGCTGTGGTCGAGATGGAACGCCGGTGCCAGGGTGATATTGCCATGGAGCACCGCCAGTGCCGTACGAGTGAGGTCTGCCCGTCGATGTAGAGCTGCTCGAAATGCTCGACTCGAGACATGTTGAAGGCGGAATTGCCCCTGTATTGGCAGCCGAGCTCCACGATTGTGTTCCGACGATCTTTGTAGTGTTGGAATTGCTGTAGCGATTATGCCGGCCGCCTGGAAAAGCATTCGCAGCGCTCAGTAGAGCCAGTATTGCTAATGAAGTCTGCATGATTTGATCGATTCTGTTTCGTCTAGGGAAGAGGTAGCACAAGCGAATGTGTCGTCGCGTTGTCCGAAATGAAGAAAGCGAGTTGCTGCTTCAGTCCGATCAAACGAGTGTCGGATGTTAACCACTCAAGCGAAGGTATGTGTAGAAGATGTTCCTGTTACTGTTGTAATACTGTGCAAGAAATGTGCTCCTGGTAGAGATCAGCACTCATATACTCACTCGTTCTCAACGCCGCCTGCGGCATGTCATCTCTATACAAAGAGCAGGGGTTTATATTTGTACACCGAAGCCGATGTCACGCTGCCTCTCCATAGCGATTCTTCTGGTGAGGCTTCGTATCAAGGTCAGCCTCCAGCGAGTACCCCTGTCAATTGTGGCTGGCGGCCTAAAACCGATGCTGCTTCTGGACGCAGCTGAGGCGTTTCGAGGCAGTGAACACGGCGTCAGCGATAAAGGTCCGACGCGTCACAGGAACAGGACCAATGGGCGCCTGCGTGAGGCTTAAGGATTCTCGCATGTGGCATTTCTGGTCATCGGTATGTGGATGTGGATGGCGAGTGCCGAAGGCTGCTGATGTTGGATCGGCAGAGTATCCGAAAGCAGACTTGCATACAGCACTCCGCCATCGCAAGAGCTGGTGCGGAAGTGCCTCTCGTATGCGTATTCGGTCGGACGAGGATGCTGATGGTATGCTTTGTCAGTGACGAGAGACGTGGTGGCGGAGGGAAAGAACATGCAGGAGACGCGTCCACGATGGTTCGGTCGGAGATTCGGAGGATCGCGGGCCGATGCTGCTGACTTTCTCTTTTGCAATTGCGGCGCCCGGCCTCTCACACGAGCAACGCGACCAAGACCTCTGCACTCTACATCACTTCATCGCCGCCATGCCGGACCTCATCAGATCAGGACAGAAATCATGCGGCAGGTCGCAGCACACCATCCGAGCCTGGCCGGCTAAAGTCATGCCTTGGCGAAACTGGGGATATGGGGGTCACACGCCTGATTCTGGAAACTGTCCACTTACTGCTCTGGTGATCGGCAGTTTAAATCTGGGGTACCGCAGGTTTAAGATCTAGTCAAGCCGGCAGAGTCTTCACTGTCGCCAATGAGTAGGTCTCGGCGTACGATTTAGCCGTTCACACATTCGACATCTTCTCGTTCAGCAAGCCATGAAGCAGGCTGAGTGCTGCAGTCTATATTGTGCGTGTGATACCACGGTGAGCGACCTGTCGATGTGCTAAGATGATGGGGCGGTTTCAATTTCTGTCGTTGGCGGTGTTTCTGCCCACTTCCCAGGCCATCTGGCAGGAGCCAACGATCAATTTCGAAGGCAATGGCCTAGAGTTGGCTGCTCCGGGCTCTTCTCCTCAGATTCAATGTGCTGATAACGACTCTCCGGGCGTGCTGAAGGCTTGCAATGACCTTGCCGCAGACTTTGGTCGCGTAACAGGAAGCAATGCTGGCTTACATTTGGTCGCCGGAGACGAAGCGGGCCGATCCAACACAAGTTTGATTCTGGCCGTCAACAACAAGACTTCATTCGAGCTTGAAAGCACGTCTGCTACTGGTGCAACGATCATTGCAGGCACAATTGGCCACTCTCACGTCATCGACGACTTGGTTCAGCGCGGTGTCATCGACGTCAGTGAGATCCAGGATGAGTGGGAGTCGTACATTTCAGTCCTCGTGAACAACCCGCTCGATGATGTAGCGCAGGCTTTGGTCATCGCAGGTTCGTTCTTTGTCTGACACAACTCGTTTCTCTAAGCTCATGTTCCACAGGTTCTGACAGGCGTGGCACTATCTTCGGTATTTACAGCGTCTCTGAGCAAATAGGTGTCTCGCCTTGGCATTTTTGGGCTGATGCCCCTGGCCAGAAGCATGATCAAATCTATGCGAGCAGCGTCTCGGTGATCCAGGGACCACCATCTGTCAAGTACCGAGGCATATTCATCAACGATGAGGCCCCAGGACTGACTGGCTGGATCATGGACAACTTCCCAGAAGGGAAGTATGGACCTGGCTTCAACGCTGAATTCTACTCGACTGTTTTCGAGCTGCTCCTCCGACTGCGAGCAAACTACCTGTGGCCAGCCATGTGGAACAGCATGTTCAATGTCGATGATCCAAGGACCCAGCCGCTTGCAAACGATTATGGCATCGTCATGGGCACTTCCCACACGGAACCGATGACCAGAGCAACAAAAGAGTGGACAGTGTTTGGCGAAGGCGAGTGGTTCTGGGGTACCAACAATGCATCCATCTACGAATTCTTCGTAGACGGCATAGAGCGAAGCAAGAATTACGACAACGTAGTGACTGTCGGCATGCGGGGATATCACGACACTCCCATCAGCGATGACATCCAGACCGAGCTACTCGAGGCTGTCGTTTCTGCTCAGACCGAGATTCTGGACCGGTTCCACGGCGATGCGTCCACGGTCCCTCAATTGTGGTGTCTCTACAAGGAAGTTCAGGGCTACTACGAACAAGGAATGCAAGTGCCGGATTATATCACACTGCTCTGGGCTGAAGACAACTACGGAAACATCAGACGTCTGCCTATTGGGAACGAGACGGAACGCAGCGGAGGAGCTGGAGTGTACTATCACTTTGACTACGTTGGCGACCCCAGAAACTACAAATGGATCAGCACAACCAAGTTGACCAAGACTTGGGAACAGATGAGACTCGCATACGAGAGGCAGGCGCGAGAAATTTGGTAAGTCGATCATTTGGTTCCGCGAGGATGTACTAGACTATGCTCTCGGGTGTAGGAAAGCTGACCACACTTTAGGGTTGTCAATGTTGGAGATCTCAAGCCTGTGGAACTACCCATCAGCCACTTTCTCGACATGGCATATGATATCACACGATTCGACAAAGATAGCACACCAGCATACTTACAACAGTGGGCAGCTCGTGAGTTTGGACAAAGTGTAGCTGCAGACACTGCCGAGGTGATGTATACCTATGGGAGGCTATCGAGTCGCCGGAAGTTCGAATTGGTGGATCCCGCCACGTATAGCATCCTCGACTACAGCGAAGCAGACCGCGTCTTGGAAGAGTGGCATGACGCTCAACGCCAGGCCCAAGCTGTTTATGACGCGCTGTCAGACGATGCTAAGCCGGCATTCTTCGAGCTTGTCTACCATCCAGTCACTGCCGGAGCCAACTATCACGACATCATGATTTCTGCAGCACTCAACAACTTGTACGCAGACCAGGGCCGTAACAGCGCGAATGACATTGCGGATCGTGTTCGAGAGCTTTTCACGAAGGATCAGCAATTAACGAGGCAATATCACGAATTGCTTAACGGTAAATGGAACCACATGATGGATCAGACGCACATCGGCTACTCATACTGGCAGCAACCTATGAGACAGGTGCTCCCGCCATTGAGATACGTCGCCAGCATGGAGCGCTCGCTTGTCGGTGACATGAAGGTTGCCATTCAAGGATCGAATGCCTCCGTTCCTGGAGACGATCGCTGGCACAGCCTTGGCTCGAACGCGCTGACTATGAATCCTTTCGATCGCTATGGCCAAGCACAATGGATTGACATATTCCAGGTTAGCACGCTACCATTTGAGTGGACAATAAGTGCCAACGCCACTTGGCTCAACTTTTCGCAAAGCTCCGGCTCTCTGGCGCCCGAAGATTCAGATGTCCGTGTTTGGGTCAACGTCGACTGGGAGCACGTCCCTGATGAGGTGCATCATCTTGTCCAAGTTAACATCTCCAGATCGGAAGACAATTCCACACAATACCTTCAGCAAGCTCTGTACGGCGCGCAATTCAACATGCCTCAGCTATGGCTTAACATCAACAATACTCAGATCCCAGATGATTTCACGAACGGCTTTGTAGAAAGCGACTCGGTCTTGTCAATTCAACTGGAGCATTGGAGCGAGATTGTCAATGGTTTCGACGCAATCACCTACGAAGTCATCCCTAGCCTCACAAAATCGGGCAGCGGTGTTACGCTGTCGAACGTCACGGCCGACTCACAAGACGTTGCAGCTGGCCCTGCTCTGCGATACAATCTATACACTTCCACTGAAGGTGTCAACAGCACCAATATCACGATCCTCACCACGCCTTCTCTCAATACAAATCCTACCCGGCCACTTCGATACGCTGTTCAACTCGACGATGAGGAAGTTCAAATTGTTCAGCCTGTCATCGATCAGCCTAATGGCCAGAACCCGAAAGGCTGGCTGCAAGCCGTAGCGGATATGGCGTGGAAGAACACATTGACGTTTGCATACTCTGGCCCAGGAGAACATACGCTGACGGTCTGGGCTTTGGAGCCAGCCTTGGTTTTGGGGAGTGCTTGGGTGGATCTTGGGGGCTTGAAGCCGAGCTATTTGGGCCCGCCAGAGAGCTTCAGAGTCTCTTGAGAGGTTGGTGACGTGAGAACATTTGGTCTCTTCTTGTACATATTCTACTTGAAAATTGCCTCTCGCAATATGACACTGTCGGAGCGTGCTGTGACATATACCATTTTCAAGAATTTCGCGAGGAATTGACGAGATGAAAATGGCGTAAAGTACATCGAAATAATAAGACATTCTGAGTACATCCGTAGTATGTTGCCTATTTCACACGCATCAAACTCGTTATGAGAAAGGCCATGAGACATGTCGATGCTCGCCCCACAATGCTATCTCAGCCAAGCCCATCAACTCTACGCCATCGCAGGCGGCAACACCCCGTTCGTGATGCTCTGGTTCATAAAGTTTCCTCCAATCGGCGTTCCCAAATTTCCTCTCCCGACATATCCACTCAAATCAAATCCAGGTCGAACTTGTGCCTGAAGAGCATTGGGAGCATAGCCCACGGGGTCCTCATACAAGAGCCAAGTATAACGATGTTGCTCTTGCGGAGACAACGGCGTAGGAGCTTGGTAAAACGTAATGGTATTTCAGTGGAAGTGCAGGGACGAATGCCGCTGACGTACCAGTGCAAGTAGTTCAGGCGCGGGGATCCAAGGACTGGAGAGCCGTTGGGGCTGGGGACGTCGGGGTCGACGAGGAAGAGGGAGTAAGTTGCGCCTTGGCGGGCGTTGCGACGGGCGGAGAAGAAGAAGGTGGGTGGGTTGAGGGTTTCTGTGGGGAGGAGAAGGTTGGGGATGGGAGGAGAAGGTTGGGGAATGGAGGGTAATGGGGGGCTACTTGTGAGTGAGGAGTCTTGCGTGGTGTTGTGGTCACGGTGCCAAGATCGATGTTGGCAGTTGGGTATGTGATTCGGAGTGAGACTTGAGGATTGATTTCGGGAATCACAGTGGGGATTACTCCATCTTCGCGGAATCTTCTCTGGACGCGAGAAGCTTCGGCGGCTGCAATGCCGGTAGGACAGGCTGCACGCTGTTCGAAGGGCGCAGCGAAGGCGACCGATGCGCTCAGGAGCAATGTGGAGACGGTAGAGAAGAGCATTATCTTGACGATACCCGTAGTAGAAGGTGTGAGAAGCTGAACGAGGCGGGAGGGCCTTTGTCTTATGTCGATATCTTCCCCTCACGATGCAGGTGAGCGGTATATTCCATAGTGTAGGTTCATTATTTGTGATAGCGTCTGGACGGGGAACGTACCTGCACGAGTAATTTTCGCGCGCGGGACAACATGCTTCTGCTCAGTCTTGACAGTTGAATGTCACGCCAAACCCCCTACTTTTATCCTCAACTGACAGCCAGTACTTCGATTCGAGATCGAGGTGAATCTAGGCGACCAACATACCGCCTCCGTCTACTTTGTACGCTCCACGAGTGGATCATGAACATTCAATGGTGCTGGATGTTTACAGTACGCTTGTAGTTAGTGGTGCGGAGCTAATCGATGAGCATCACATCAGTGCGCCACCTTCGTTGTTGTGCCAAGCAAGATCTGCACCCTGCAGGCGCCTCTGAGGCTCTGAGGCGTCGCCTCACATCATGGCTGAAGTTTGAATATGCTTATTCTCACGATGCAGTTTGCCTTGCCAGCTTGCAGCATCTACATCGGTCGTCAGAATAATTGCAAATCATTCTCGCGTCTTTGATGCTAACTTCCAGTAGTCGTGAACTGAGGTCACACGTCACAGCCTTCTACTGCTTGAGTAACTCCATGCTGTGTCTCATCTTGCGCGCTTTACGCCTCGGCTGGTGTACTCAGCGAAGCTGATGAGTGATCTTGATTTGATAGGACCCTTTGGTGCGGGCCAGTGTGGTTGAGGCACAAGGCTCCAAATGTGCTTTTGCGATTCCATGCTGTGAGAGCAGCGCAGTACCTCCACGCTGCACTTTAGACACGGGATCTCCTTCTTCTCTTTCTCAATTAGCCGAGCACCACGCGGCTCGCATGTATTCACTGCATCGCGTCTAAGGAAGGCTTGCTTCGTACAACCGTGGCCTGCATCTCGGCTTCCGGACACCGGGTTCAAAAGGTAGCACATTCCCTCGAAACACGTGGTATGAATCTGTGCTCAGGAGGTACAAACGGAGATGGGCGGAGATGAAGTTTGCTCTCGCAAGCATGAGCGAATTATTGCAGTCACTTGCCTCGTGCTGTATCATCGGGCCACACACTGAGTCGACGGGGAGCTGGAAGGTCCAACGTCGTAAATGCTTATTTCCTGGCACAACAATGCGCGTCTGGGTCAATGTGAATGCAGCAGGCCTTGTCGTTTATTTGTGTCGGATGAAGAGTTCATCGACCAATGGCGGAAGCAGTCAAAATCGCTTTGTTCCAGAGGGATGCTTGTCGCAAAATTGGAAGTTATCTGTGTGCGAGTGAAGCGTGTAGACCCCAAGCTACCTCTGCTTCCCACGTCGGCCTTCGTGGACTACAGCATGAGGCGATGGGACGTGTTGCCGCTGGCGTAACTTGTGGCGTTCCGGGGCAACCTGAAGTGGCACTGAGCAGCAGAATGAGTATGCGGTCAGGCACGAGAGTGGCAATTGCGCGTAGCGTGTGTCTGAAAAGAAGAGCGAAGAAGAACGACAACGAGGATGAGGCGGAGTTCAGGAGGTCCGCTCCGGGGAGGGCGGAAGTTGGTCTTGGCACCACCAACAAACTTCCCGGCGTGTTTGTTTATCCAAACTTCATCAACCGCACCGTGACGGTGACCGGGGCATCTCATCACACGGTGGCAGCGGCTGACGCGACCGCTTGCAAGCCAAGCCTGATCGCATCCGTGCACGCTTGGCGACGTGCCAAGTAACAAGCGGTCGCCTCAGCTTTCAAGCGGTCGCGCCAAGAAACATGGGGTCGGGCTTGGCGCTCGAGCGGTCGCGTCAGCCGCATCACACGCGACTCGCTGCCACATACGCGGGCGTGTGCGTACGAGCGCTTGTCCCACCAGAAGTACGCTCGCCAGATTCGCACCGCGGCCGCACCGACACACCAACAATGGCACAGCCGACTCCCAAACACACGCGATGCGATGCGAGCTGCCGCAGCGCCTCCCAAGATACAAGATGATTGTACGTGCGCGTGCCTTGCCCCTCTCGCTGTCGCCAAGCTGGACGGCAGTGACAACACTCCCGACTCAGGCACGATCATGCGCGCAGCAGGTGAGGAACAAGAGTATCATGTCCAGCAAACCAGACGGGATGCCCATCTGTACTGGACCGTCGTCTGCCATTCCCCCCTCCAGCCCACCGTCTCCTCTCCTGCTTGTCGTTCCTTGGCGCGTGGAATCATCCTCGACCATCCTTGATACTATTGCTGGACAATCCTTGCAGAGTCTCGGTTTGGGTTCCACGCTGTCGGCCACAATTGTATTGCCCGGCCCCGTTGTTCGACTTTCTCTTCCCCACGGTTATGTGGCAAATCGCAGCCTTCGCTGTTGCCGCGATTGCTATAGCGTATGCTGCACCACAAGCAGCGAAGGATGAACCAAAGTGGAAATACTGGGAAGAAAGATGGCCGGAGTGAGTCTTCCGTTGCGCTGATTGCGCACAGTCAAATTGCGATTCGAATTGCTCAATGATGACGGGACACTGATGGCTTCACAGAGGTCCCGCTGTCTATACGCCTTCTCAGGATCCTGTGTCCTGGCCGGGTCTCCCAGAAGCAACATCAACGAGACCGAGCAATAGCACGCACACGAAAAGCGCCAACACAACGAGCAGCATCACCACTACCATCACAAATCCGCCTAGCGCGCTGTCAGCACCTTGGACCAATACTACCTGTTTGACCTCATCTACGATACCCGACAACGCCTGCGCAAGTATTCGATCGATTGCTCTGGCATCGTCAGCAACGAAGTCAAGGGCCGTTCCCACTGTCCCTGCAAGTCTGGCATATGAGTGTATTGACAGCGTGCCCTTCAATCAGTCTGCAGCAGGTATGTCTCGCATGGTCGTGTTCTTGCCACTCTGATGATTTGTTAGTCGCACTGATAGACTCCATCCGTCCATACTTGCAGTGGCAGAGCACCCTACAGTGGATCAAAGATCCACCAAAAGAGTACGCCGAGAAGATCCAGCCACCTTATGATATTCTGGCCGATTTCGAAAGAATTTATGAAAGCGCCAAGGCCGGATCGTATCTCAGCGAATATGAGTTTGGCCTCGACCTCTACACGTGCTTCCAACGGACACATGATGGCCACTTCGTCCTCTTTCCCGACTCGATCACTGGCATATTCGCATTTTCCCGCACCACGCCAATTGTCTCTGTGTCAAAAGATGGCATGTCCGTCCCTGAGGTATTCGCCTACGAGGATATTCTGGAAACCACTGCCGGCAATGCTACCTACAAGCCCAGCCCGATTGTTCAAATTGACGGCCGGGAGTCCACTGATTTCTTGCTAGATTGGTCACAGCTTGGAAGTCTCCAAGACAGAGATGCGCTGTGGAACGGCCTATTCTACAACCTCGCCCAGGTAGCTCTGGGCCCAAATGGCGGTGGCGTTGGCTCTTTCGCAGGTGGAGGTCGCGGAAGGATCCATTACCCAGGCGCAGATACCACGTTGACCTTTGCGAATGGCACTTGTGTCACAACAGAGAATCATGCTCGGGTACTGCAAGCATTCGACAACATCACGAGTGGACAGGACATCTACAAGGAGTATTTCATTCCGCCAGCTGAGAGTCTACTAAATGCATACCAGATCGCGGTAAGGGCATTATTGTGACCCCTCAAGCATGCAATACTCGTGAAACTCGGCTAACAAATTGACTCGTAGACCTCGCTCCAGTCCTCTACTAGTTCTTCCACTAGCGTATCCCCTACTACGACCTCAAACGCCACTATGAACTCAAACTCAGCAGTCAGCGCAACCACAGCCACAGCTACGCCACCGCTTCCGGCGCCTGGATTTCCTCTTCCGTTCATTCGTGAAGGCAACAACTCAAACGGAGGATACTTCCTGGAAGGCGAAGGATATAACGATGTGGCAGTGCTCAGTGTCCAATCCTTCATTGGTACGGCTGAAGATCGGATTCCTTTCTAAGCCATCAACACCTATTTCATCAATGAAGCCAAGGCCAGAAACAAAACCAAGCTCATTATCGATGTCTCAGCGAACGGTGGAGGGATCGTTCTGCAGGGGTTCGATCTGTTCAAACAATTGTTCCCTCAAGTGCTTCCGTATGGAGGAAATCGGTATCGCGCTCACGAAGCTATTGACATTCTGGGACAAGAGATTAGTGAATTTTCTGGACGCGTCGGGAATCGGAGCTTGGACCTCAATCAGACCGCACTCTTTTACGTCGCAACGGCATGGAACTATCGCTCAGATGTGAACGTAAATTACACCAATTTCGATTGCTGGGACCAGAAGTTTGGACCAGACACCTTTGGCCCTTCTGCAGACAACTACACTAGCTTGCAACGCTGGAACCTGAGCGACACGCTCACTACTGTTAACTCTGGCGGTATTGAAGTGTCTGGTTACACAAATCGCTCCAACATTACAACACAGCCTTTCCTCCCGGAGAACATTGTTGTCGTCACAGATGGCTACTGTGCATCGACGTGTACCATCTTCGCCGAACTTATGAAAACACAAGGCGGCGTCAAATTCATCAACATGGGAGGCCGACCAAACACAAATCTGACACAAGCTGTTGGAGGTGTCAAGGGCGTTAACAGTCTAAGCATGGGCGCTATTCTCTACTATGCTCTCATGCCCTTCCAATACCAGTACATCAAAACACGAGATTACTATCAGAATAACACCATCTTCGGCAAGTACAACAACCTCCTACTTTACCGCATCCTCGCAAGCGGCGTCAACGCAAGGGATGGCTTTCGACAAAACGACACTTCGGGCATCCCGCTACACTTCCAGTACGAGCCTGCAGATTGTAGGGTCTTCTATACTCCCCAGATGGCAGTCGACATGACAGCGCAATGGAAGACTGTCGCTGACACAGCATTCAATGGCATCAACCACTGCGTTGCCGGAACAGGCTTCAAAAGTATGGCAGATGATATTTATGGCCGGCCCTATAAGTTGACGAAGCGCGGCCTGAAAAAGCGACAACATCTTGTACGTCGTGACATTGACCTTCACGGGCACAAAGTGGCTATCAAAAATGTCTGGACCGGAAACAGCTTCGGACGTGCTGATGCGGATGGTTACATGTTACCGTGATTGCACGAGACACAGAACAGTCACTTCATCAAAGAATTCGCGAGGAGCAAGGATCAAAGAGAGCATCACCAAGTGACACAGTCTTTACGCCAAAGGTACAACTTTACTCATCGTAGCTGCGGCACTAATGTCATATTCTCAACCAGCCGATTCCCCTAGTTACTTATTTCTAACAACCTTCCAACCCCTCCAATTCTCAAACGTATCCCGACAGTTCCGCTCATAAACGGCAATTCCCGGCAGGAAAGTCGAAAACTCCGTCTTCTTGCCGGGAATATTCGCTCCATTCAACCAAGAATCTGTCTGTGGGAAAAGCGTACGATCTGCGAATTCACTGGTCGCAGCTTGCCATTCCCTTTCTGCTTCTGGTGTTGGTTCAATAGACTTAATCTCTTCACCTTCGAGTTTATTGATCATGTCAACAATGATATCAATCTGGCATTGCAGGATTGTAGTGCCGTTTGAGAGGGTATTGGGGGCTTGAGGACTGTAAGCCATGAAAGCGTTCGGAAATCCGGAGATGGCGAGACCTAGATATGTTGAGACACCGTTGGCCCAGAGATCTTTTAGGTCGATGCCATCTTTGTTTTTGAGGCCGAGTTTGGTGAGAGAGCCGGTCAAAGCGTCGAAACCTGTTGCGAGGACTACGGCGTCGAAATCGTATTCTTTGCCGTCGGAGGTGATGATTCCCTTCTTGGTGAACTCTTTCAAAGGCGCGGTTTTGAGATTGTGGAGTTTGACGTTGGGTTGATTCAGGACTTCGTAGTAGTCCTGTTCGAGAGGGCAACGCTTCGTTCCGATGTGGTAGGGCTTCTTCTCTGGAGCCATGATTTTCTGCTTCTCGGGGTCTGTGAGGCGTTGACAGACCTTCTTGCGCCAGAACTGATAGTGAAACTCGTTCGCTTCGGGACTGAAACAGATGTCACGATAAGTGGCCTGGTTGGCATGAAAGCCGCCCAGACTCCAGAGGCGTTCCAGTTCTGCCTCCCACACTTCTCTTGGGTTTGCGAGCATGCTTCTTGACAATGGAATCGTTGGAAAGCCAGAAACGGACTCTCTGCTTGCTTTCATCAACGCAGGAATGTATGGGCGTAGTTGGTCATGTTCTGTCGCGAAAATCTTTCGCTGTCCCGTTGGCAAGCAATAGGAAGGTCGTCGAAGAAAGACAACAAGCTCCTCAGCAACCTTTCCAAGCTGCTCAGTGATCTGCACTGCAGTCGCTCCTGCTACAATCAACCCAATTCGCTTCCCTTTGGCGTTGAGATCCTTGAGCCACGCTGCCGAATGACACAAATCACCCTTGTACTTTTCCAAACCAGGGAAGTCTGGCACATAGGAGCGTTGGAGTAGACCAGTGCCCAGAATGAGGTATTTGGCGGTTGCAACATGCCCTTGTTGGGTCTTGATCGTCCATAGATTCTTGTCATCGTCTCGTGTGGCCTCGATTACTCGCGCGTTGAAGTAGGTATCTTTTGACAAATCGAGCACCTTATCAGCATGCTCAAAGTACCTTCGAATCTCTTCATGACCTGGAAAACGTTCGGAAAATGTCCAGGACTTGATCAGTTCAGGTATGTCGAGTTGGTAAAAGGGCCATTCCGAATCGACTCGAGCGCCAGGATATATATTTGAGTCAGTATCGACCTGTTGCCTTTGATACGCTTTGAGGGTTGTACCTATTCCAGTACCACACGCCTCCGAATCCCTCGCCTTGCTCAAAGCACTTGACGTTGAAGCCTTGTTTGCGAAGTCGATGGATGGCTACAATGCCCGTGAAACCGGCGCCGATTACTAGAACATCGGCATGAATGGCATTGGAGGCGTCTCTTTGATCAGTTGATCCCATGTTGATATCTAACATGGATATTTCTGTTTTGTTAGTTGCAGTCAAATAAGACACATGTCAGGAAACGATTGCCTATATATACGCCTTCCATATCGCGGTTCATTGCTTCCATCTAACCCTACAAAATATCCAATTGGAAGCATAGATCCAGAGAGCAGTCAGTATCGACAAGGGGCAAGGAGCCGAGGCAGTATCGCAATGCGTACAAGCGACAGTTGGTCGGTGTCAGCACCACGCGTTCCGCGTCGCTCCGCCGTCTGAGCAGTCAGTATGGGGCCCCATCTGAGTTTCAGCAAAGTCATTGGATTGGACCTGCACATATGTACGGCCAGGTCATGCAGTTTCCATTGTGTGCGTCTGCCGCTGTCAGTCATATAATGATGACTTGTTATCGGTGAGGTCGGCCGGTCGAACTTCGGGATCCCTGCGTCCTAAACTGCTTGGAGGCAGTGTTCTGTGTAAGCCGGGCATCAGAATGGATTCGCCGTGATGACGGAGCGGCTGTGCTTTAGCTTGAATCGTCCTCGTCTTTTGATGCACATAGGGCTCGAAGTGAAGGCGTTAACGCATGAAGATCGCCGAACGTCGCGTCAGCTGCCCAAATCGTCCAGGGCGCCAAGCTTGGTCGACTTTTGCAGAACTTCATGTCAAGTCCATTCCAGCACCGGAAGGATATTGGCCAAGCTCAATCCTACAAAAGCCAACTCGCTTCTGATCTACAGAATTGGAGCATGTTACATCGGCGAACTCCAGGATGCGAACACCATCCCGCACGGAAGTGACTCGTCAACAGCTGGACATCGAACCTGTGAGAAGGTCATTGGAGTGAATTCTGATCATTTCATGCCATGTAGCCTTATGTGGAAGCTGTTCCGTGAAGCAGTTGCGAAGCTTGGTGAGCCTTTTTCAGTCTGCCCACAATGCTGTGAAGCTCTCACGAGCTTCGTTGAGCCTCGGAGTCCGATCCGATTAACGGAGCGAGCGGCCACGACCTCGCCTATGCAAGCCTCTTCACACTTGTCAAATCTCACGAGGTTATATCACCTCTTTCCCTCCTTAGTCAATGCCTCCCGTCTTGACAGTGAGGCAGGGTCGTAGTAAGGCCGCTCTCCAAGCGACACCACACGGTTACCTTGTCGGGCACCGTAGTAATCGTTGGTAGCCGTGTGGAAGGTACTCCGGCTGCAAGTCGTCAGTCACTTCCTTAATACTTCACGCATGAAGACACTTACTTGTCCCAGATCGCCAGATCATTCTTGCTCCATCTGAACCTCACTTGCAAGTCGTGATTGTTTGCAATGACTGACAGGAAGTAGTCCTTCAAAAGCTCCGACTCGCGGGGCGTCACGTCGTCGATGTATCCCTCTCTTACTTGGCCAGCGGCACCATATAACGATTTCCAGCCTGTGACCGGGTTCGTTCGCACCACGGGATGTGAGGCGGCAAAGTCAAGACCGACGTTTTCCGGAGCGCCACGCTCGCCGTCCACAAGTTGAAGACCATTTCGAGCTGCGGTTTTGGCAAATTCGGGTGTGTGGTGCGTTGCTGTCAAGCCCTCGGCGAACTTCTTGACAGGTGGTGACAATCGGTCGTAGGCTTCGTATCCAGACGCTGTGAGGAAGTTAGCGAATGAAACGATCAATCAAAATCGTACCACATACCCCACAAGGTGTCACCACCAGCATCCTCTGGAGGTTGGACAATCTTCAAAATGGCGTAATCGGATGGGATCGGCTCGAAGGAGATATCTGCGTGCCAACCATCCGAGGCAAGGTGCACTGAGGCTGCCTTGTATCGCTCCTCGTAATACTTCCTGTTCGCCTGTGAGGAGATGATGGAAATCTCGTCATCATCCGGCAGCTCTTCGCCATTCTCGCCGAGCTTGATTCCAAGGGATTTGCCATTCAGCAGAGCGTGCCGGTGCAAGCCAGAAGTCTTCGGCTTGCCAGTCAGCTCACCGAGCTTCTAGCCCAGGATCTTCTGGTCGGTGATTTGGAGGTCCTGGTTTCGGAAGAAGACCACGCCGCGTTGTGAGACTGGACACCATTAGGTTAAGCAGGATCTATGGTCAAGAGGCTAGCATACCGGTGATAGCTAGGTCTCTGATCTTCCTGTCATCGTGCAAGATCTGGCTCAGTTGGAGGTGTGGGTATTCTCTGCCAATGACATTGGTGACGTCAAACGACTCATATTCGTCCAGCGACCCAGAGTAGGCCAATGGCTCTCTCTTGAGTGAGGAAGATGTGCTGTTAGAGGATAGAAGCTTCTTCACACCATTCGTGATATCCGCCACTGCAGGCGCTGCTTCGATTTCTACTGCTGAAGGGGCCATGATGTGATGTTAGGACTCTGTGGGGGATGCGGAGAGAGTATGCTCGAGTGAGGAGGGGATTTGGAGGGGTAGAGAGAGAAGACTAGAATGGTGAAGAAGAGAGGGTTATCAATGCTTAGTATAGTCTGACTCCCTCTCTTAGCAATTAGGGCCACGGCATTGCGTGAGCGTGATGCCGAACAAAGACGGCCCTTGGATATCTTATCGCTATTGGGGTAACCGTTGCACGTGGTCACGTTTATCGACCATCGTACCTGCATCGTGCCTGTGCGCAGGGGCGGCGACGTAGGAAGGCCGTTGTTCGTAAACATGGCGAAACTCTTAGCTGCGATGTCGTGATTTCGGGGCCATATTTGCGTTGTGTCAGGCATGGCCTCGGACTAGAAATAGCGATGCGTACGCGTATATGACATCAATCTGTGTCTGCGTTCACCGCTGATGAGTCTCTCGCCAATGTCATCGTCAGTGTCGTCGTCGGAGCTGCGTTGGAAGGGGAGGAAGAGAGGAGGACAGGAGGGGGACGTGTCTTGCCGTACGGACGCGTTCCGGGCCGATCAGATCCGAGGCTTGGCGGTCGTCACGAACGGCAGCATTATTGTCGCGCGTTGCTCTGCTCTTATCACGCATGTCCATCTATCTTCTGCGAACACGAGCGGTATAACAATGGAGACGACTCGGTACTTGAAGTTTCGAGCGTTGCCCACGTCGAGGAAGTAAGGTCAAATCCCGTTGACTACGCGTCTGACACGCGATCAGTCGACCGGACCTAGCCAAGGACCTGGAACGCTCTCTGGAAGATAGGACGCAGACCGAGCGAAGACTTGAACAGCCCGGGCTGAATGAATACTTGCAAAGAAATCCGAGGTAGGCAACATCGTAGACAGCGATCAAGGTCCAAGAATTTATCTCGAATTCTCTGCGTTGAGCTCGCAAAAGCTCATGTTCTTGTCACACGCTCCTTAGCTCCACCAATCTCAAAGCACATTGCTGCCTCAATTGCTTCTTATTCGAAAAGCTAGGGCTGCAATTGCACCTCTCTGTTCCGTTCAATTGAGGACTTCGCCATGACGAGGCAACCACCCGTGCAGCGAAACGTGCACGTTTCGAGGTGACAATTCTATGCCTTGCGAGTATACCGCCTGGCTAACGAAGGGTAGCTTGCCCCACACTACTGAGCCCACAACCGAGAGCAAGAAGTCGTTCCTGGACATTCTATCACCCGAGTTACGAAACGAAATCTACCGTCTCTGCCTGGTAGCGCCGGGATCAGTGCACATCGCCGGAGAAACCCCCAAGTTCAGCATCGTGTGGTACAGCACATTCGACCACACGCCAGATTGGCAACTTGTGAAGCTCTTCACTCCAGGCCTTCTGCGCTGCTGTAAACAAATTAGAGACGAATCCATATCGATTACGGCGAAAACGCCTTCCGGTTCCGAAACTTTGTGCAAGCACAACGATTCTTGGAAACCTTTCGCAAGGCACTAACAAATCTTCACTATATTACAGTCCTGTCAGATAGCGAACGTCAGTTCGACATTGAGCGCTTGTTCATTACGCTGAAACGCGCACCCAAGCTGCGCAGACTAACGCTTCGTTTTGATGCCACTCCTACTCGCTGGAACGATCCCGGGCGCGGGATGAGACGTTACGACGCTGAGAAAGCTGCTAAAGTATTAGGACCGCTAATACGCAACCTCTGGAGACAGCAGAAGCGCGGTGGTAGTTCTAAGAATGAGGTGCTCGGCACGATTCGATGGACAGCGAAAGACTGGCATCATTTTGCTACCTCACCGGAAGCTCACGAGCAAGCAAACCAGTTCGAATTTGAGGTGAGAGCTCTTCTCGAGAAGACTCTGAAGTGAAAGGTGTACTAGTATTCAGGGAAAGAATTCACTGCGAAGAGATAGAAACGCTCTCTGGGAGACGAGAGGCATAATAACGAGCGAATACTTGCATGATCGCAGGATAACGATCGCAGAATAGGCATCGGCGAAGGTTTAAAAGATAGGAATGACTCTGCACAGCAGCTCGGAGACTCTAAGCCGGACTTTTCGCGTTGAGGTTGCACAAACATGCGTTCTTGTCGCACAACCTTCCCACGCGCTCCACCTCGCGACACATTGCTGCCTGCATTGCTTTCTATTTGAGCCTCCAGGACTGCAACCGTATGTCTCTTCCCCATCATCCTGAGATTCAGGATCAGCGACAGTTTTGCCATGATCACGAGACATCAGCAAGCGCAGCACAACGTCGAAGCTTCAAGGTAACGAATTGTGTCCTGGGGGTATATCATCTGGCTGATCTGGAGTAGTGAATCCAGGGTTGCTAAGCCTGCGAACAGGCACAAAACTTCGTTCCTAGATCTGTCAGCCGAACTACGGAACCAGATTTACCGCCTCTGTCTGATAGCACGGAAGCCAGTGCACGTTGCCGGCAATTATGGTGACTTCAGCATAACCGGTGATCGCACGTTCTCGTGCTCGTCCAGTGGAAAGCGGGTGAACCCATTCGCCCCAGGACTACTAGGATGTTGCAAACAAATCAGAGACGAGTCGATCTCGATCCTTTACGGCGAAAATGCCTTCGTTTTTCGAAACGCGGAGCCGGCGCAATTCTTCTTCAACAAAAGTCCTCATGCATTGAAGCATATCCGATCTGTCACCATCTCACCCGGAAAGTGTCAATCCAAGACTGAAGTGAAGCGTCTGCTCACCACACTCAAGGGCGCACCTAGGCTGCGTGAACTGACTCTCGGTTTTGACGCAGACCTCAGAATTGGTCAAGGCCGTGGAATGAAACATTACGACGTTGAGGGGGCTGCGAAGGTGTTAGGCCCCTTGATACGTCAACCGTGGAGGCAGCGCAAGGACGCTGGTAAAAATGAGGTGCTCGAAGTTGTTCGATGGTCAATGGAAGACAACAGGGAATATCCACTGTGCCCGCCGGCGATTCGCGAGCAAGCAATCCAGTTCGGAGCCGACGTAAGGGCTAGCCTCCAGAGTACCTTGAAGTGAATCGTGTCCCGAGAATCAAACAAAAGGCGCAGCTTACAACTCACTCACCGCAATCAGTGTCCCTTAGTCGTCTTCTAAAACTTACTTCGTCCAGCAGTGCCCACAACAGATCTTAACATCGCCGGGAAGCTATGGCTATTTTGATGCAACTTTAAGCAGTCCTTCAAGTTGAACTTGATCGGCAGTTGGGACAAGATTGAGCACTGGCATGAGCGGAACGAGTATACAATCGCAAAGAAAGTGCAAAAGTGTCAGACATGGGACTGTAAGGAAATGGCGCCTCAAGCCACAACACGTTGCGCTTCATGGTAGCTGGTCATCCGAGTCATTCTCGCGTTGTTCCTTGAAGAACTACTGGCGTTCAAGTGAGCGCAAATCCAATCTCACAAAGGTCTGCATGTGATTTCTTCACTTCACTTCACCTCGCTTACTTTCTACCTCGCGCCTTTCATTGAGCCAGCGTGACTCCCCACAAGCAACAAGTTCGTAGCCCAACACCACACAGCCATCGGCATCGACCCACGCGTCACTATGAAAGCAATGAAACGAAAAGCGCAGAAGCTCGCTTCCAGGTAACTCGCGAATCCAAATTCGAACGCAGTGCCCGGCTAACGAGAAGCAGCTCCAAAATGTCGGCACAAGTGGACGAAAGCAAGACCTCATTTTTGG
This sequence comes from Cercospora berteroae, assembly GCA_002933655.1. NCBI lineage: Eukaryota > Fungi > Ascomycota > Dothideomycetes > Mycosphaerellales > Mycosphaerellaceae > Cercospora > Cercospora berteroae. The sequence continues at coordinate 9,802 of PNEN01000409.1, read as the reverse complement.
ACCTACCAGCCGAGTTACGAAACGAAATCTACCGCCTCTGCCTGCTCGCACCAGAAGTCATGGCTGTGACTCGGCCACCATGGCAATGTAAGCTACGCATATGCCAGATCTCCACGTTCCCTCGACGTCGCCGGGACAAGCTTTACGCCCCAGGTCTACTGCGAAGTTGCAAACAGATCAGTCACGAGGCAATATCGATTCTATACGGCGAGGACGTATTGGATTTCGAAGGTACAAGAGTGGCCCATGCGTTTCTCCTCCACGTCGCTCACACAGTGAAACACATTCGCTACATGATCGTCGGATCTGGAAATTCAAGCAAGACCAGCTTTGCGCGTTTCCTTGTAGCGCTCAAAGGCGCTGTCAGGCTGCGCAAATTGACGCTTGACTTTGATGTTGACTATCTGAACGGTGGCAGCGGCCTTGGTATGGGCCTTTGCAACGTTGACGAGGCTGCAAAAGTGCTTGGGCCGCTCATGCGATTGCTATGGAAGCAGCGTAAGCCGACCAAGAAGAAAGACGTGCTTGACATCGTTCACTGGGTAGCGGATCAATGGTACTTTGAGCCAGAACAGCAGCGATATAACGAAGAGGCTGCCGACTACGAAGCAAGAGTCAAGGCCCTCTTGGAGAAGACCCTGAAGTGAGGACCATACCTTCACGGGACGCGATTCGACGCGAGACGAAGACAAGCGTAAAAGTGGCTAAGCTCGCAGCAAGATCAGCACCGCACTGTCACGGAAACATTTCAATTCCGCGCCGCGACTCGAAACCACAAAGAACTAAAGTGATCGATGGGCGAGCAGTCGCCTGAACAATGTGCTGGTGGCTGGAGTCATCTCAGTCAAATCTTAGCCAGCTTCACGTGCATCGATACTCACTGTCATACTTCATTTCAGAAGCGTGAGTGTTGCAGACGCAGTAAATGAACGTGGCACCAGTCATGTCCCACTTGCTCAATCTCCCTTCAGCACAAAGGATTCTGTGACTGATACATTGATTTCTGATCATCTCAAGAATCCGCTGATACGTAACTGTACGCTACGACACGCTATGCAAGTAACCCAATTACACGAGCGCAACAATCAGCCCAGACTCAGGCAGAACCCCTTTTCAAATGGCAACAAGCTTCGGGCAGCCCTCAATGCCCTCGCCAAAACGCCTAGCGCAAAATCGTTGTGCTTCGCTCCCAAAGAATCACACTTGGTATCACTAGAATCATACACACTCCAAAATCAACGAACAACATTGACGAGAGATCACATGACAACCTATCACAACACGTCAGTACACCTGCTTGGAAGGAATGCAGTAGTAGAGGAAGACTTACACAATCCTTATCCTGATTATGAGCAGGCACGCCCATCTCCTCGAACGTCTTCGGTCCCTTCCCAGGCGGCCGAGCAGCGGCAGCGGCAGCAGGCGCACCAGGTTGCGGCGTCCCGGTTTTACTAGGTGGAAGAGCTGGACTCTGCATTTGCGGCGGAGTGGGTGCACTGCCGCCTTTTCCACTGCCGATAGGCACGCCTCCTGCATTGGGAACTTTTCCGACCGCGCCCACAGCCGCAGGTGGTGGCCTTGCAGAAGGCCCGACAGGAGTGGGTTTCAGTGCAGCTCCATAGGGGCGTCGATCATCAGAGCCTCTTCTTCGTCGTTCGGGCTTCTCGCGCCATGTCGGATCCACGGTTTGAGGTCGCTCAGTGTATGGTGCTTGGTATCCAAGACCTACGGATTGCTGTTGTGGCTGTGGCGTTGAAGCTGGTGCTGCAGGCACCCCAGGAGGCGCTGTCTGTTGGTGTTGAAGGTGCCCAGGTCCTGGAGGTGGCATACCGTTCTGAAGAGGTCGTGATTGCAAGCCAGCGGGCCCTGACGTGACGCGCCCGCCCATGCCAGGTCGGGCTCGCGGGTCATGAGGATGCAGTCCTTGTCCACTGTAATGTCCAGATGGCGCAGAGGACTGGCGCTGATCGATAGGATGTGGCTGCGCACTTAGTGGCCGCAGTGGAGCAGGCGCAAAGTTGGCTTCAGAATATGGACGCTGTCCACCTTGCGATGGATTTTGCAAGATTGCCGGATTAATCTGAAAAGCAGAGCTGGGACGATCATAAGGTGCTGCACCAACTGTCGTTGCTGGACGTTGCGGAGTCGCGTTGAAAAAGCCGCTCGTGGGTCCGCCGCCGATTCGTGGAGTGCCAAATTGTGATGGAGGACCATCCGCCATAGGATATGGAGCAACCGAAGCTGGTCTCACATCCACCTTTGGAGGACCATCATCAGTAGGATATGGCGTGGTCCCTCGCGCAGGAGGCTGAACCGCGTCGTAGCCATTCGAATATGGTGCATAGCTCTCTCCAACAGTGCCTAGTGCGGGCTCCTGTTTTTGTCGGAATCGATCTGGCCGTTGTCCACGCATAGATCCATGAGTAGATCGAATCCTGTTAATCGCCACATTCTCGTGATCACGCTTGTTCAGCACCTCTTTCTTCTTCAGTCCCTCGATTCGTCCTTTTGCATCTCCGTTTCCGTGCTTAGCCGCTTTGTCGTACCATTCCATCGCCTTTTCGAGGCTCACTGGTACATGCATGCCGATCTCGTTGAAGTAACCCAGCGCAAATTCCGCAGTTGGTAGGCCGGTGGCCGCAGCTCGCTCCGCGTATGTGTAGGCCAACTCCTCATTCTTCGGGAACAGCCCTTCTGAGCCGACCAAGAACCACTTGCTCAATGCCATATCTGCGTCCGCCTCACCTTGTTTTGAAGCCAAAGCGTTGTAGTGTACCGATAAAGCGGGGTTGAACTCACAACCCAACGATCCCAGCTCGTATGCTGATCCCATCTTTGCCTGTGCCTTCGCAAACTTCATGTATGCAGCCTTCTCAATGTTCACTTTTGCTTGAAATTCATCCAGAGCCAAAAACTGTTCCGGCACTTCGATCTGAGGCAGCTGCCTTGCGAGCAGCATTCCGTACACGTAGGCACCCTGAGCAGCATTTTCGTCCGCAGCTTCGGCAGACTGCTTGATCAGCGAGATGCCCTTTGCCCAATCCTGTTGTTGTCCATGCTGTCCTCGTAGAGTCATCATGCCCAATCTGTAGCATGAGGCCGCATCCCCCGCATCCACACCCCGGTGGTAATGCCGCAAAGCCTTGACTGGGTCATTGTACGATTCGTATAGCATCCCAATCCTGTACTCCGCTCGCACATATCCCCGATCTGCTGCTCTCGAGTAGCACCGGAACGCCTCTTTCTTGTCTTCACGCTGCCCGAAACGCCCCCACTCCAGCCACATGCCCCGCAAGAACTCTGCTCGAGGGTGATGTTGATCCGCAAGAAAGGTGACAATGTTCATGGCATCCGCCTTGAGCTGGTGCTCTATCCTCGGCGTGGACGCCCGTGCTTGTTGAGGCTTCAACGCTGCCAATCGTTCTGCTTCGTCGGAGCATACTCCAGCATATAAGAGGGCGTCTGCTGCCCATGCTAGCTGCATTTCGGGATCGTTCGAGTTGAGCACCGGTACTCGCGCATTCTCGAGCCGCGCCTCGAGGTCATCGTCGGACGGAGGCACATTGGGGGCAGGATTGACCAGTTTCGGGAAGGGCGAGAGGTGGGGTATGTCGCTCGCGCGACTGTTCAAATCCAAGCTGTTCAGGCCTTCGCTGATCTGGTTCGACATTTCTGGGTTAATCCTATGTTGTCACGCCCGTCAGCCACACATGTCCTTCGAGGCATGTTCCTTTGTCTGTTCTTGCGGGAATGCGGCGAATCGTCCTGGACTCCAACGAGGACAATGAACTGGCTCGCGAGGACCACGCGAGATGCACCGCGATTTCCCCACCAAGGACAACTCTCGCAAGTGGGCATCATACCTTTGCGGCTCCGGCTGCACCAGAGGTGGGCTGACAGGCGGCATGTAGAAGTCATCGTTCCCGCCCGGCACGAACGTCGCACTCATGTTGTCGTGCGGGTAGTGGTGAGAGTATGCCATCGTCCAAGAAAAGCGCGCGCCGGTTGGCGCGGGCGACTAGGTATATCTCGGTGGAGACTGGGAATCGTACAGACTCAATCTCGCCGACTGCCGTAGCCGGCTGCTGTGAGCCCCTCGTTGCGCGGGTCGGTGGGTGGGAGGTTAGCGAGACTCGTCACCCACAATCTAACGGCGCAGTGTCTCTTAGCATGTGTACTTGGCGGTGCATGGACGAGCGGTTCGGAGCAGCGACAACATGAGCGAGATCCCGGGAGGGGAGCTCCACCAGGCAAGGCAACTGGCAATGCAGCTCATCTCGCTGCTCCGCACGTGCCAGCGTATTCGCGTCCGCTGCGACTGACGTACGTACCTCGCCAATAGCCCCAAGCCAATTCTCGCCGTCTCGCGAAACCGGCACAATCAAAGTCGATACAGACGTTTTGGGGGCGGGCATGCGAACTATACGTCTGCGCGTCCTTCGATATTTGTCTGGCGCCGTCGTCGACCGTGCTGACAAGTAGTGCGCGTAGGATCTCACAGCACCGCACGTTATACTAGTGGCTGAAGCCCAACGCTGTTGTCTTTTGCTGCGGCTGGTGTAGTCTCTGAGCACAGCCGCCTTTCTGATCACCCACCACGCTCGAGGGAGATGCGACAAAAGGTCACCAAACGCGAAACTGCATCGAGGACAGCATATGCCTGTCGTATTGCGACTGCCAGAAAGCTTGTTCCACGATCTCGCACAAGGCCATCTGCAGTCAATCTCGCGCGAGGATTATGTAGCTGCGAGCTGACTACTCCTGCAGCTCACTAACAACGCGATGGATTACGGCAGCGTTGCGTATCGAGGCGCAGTATCTTTTCGACCGCAGCAAACACAGCGGCATGGTGTGGCATGAAGCTCCCACGTGTTGCCCAGCGGAACCACGGATGCATGGCGGTCTCGCCACATCCCTCGAGACGTTCTGCGTGTGCACTTCCTCGAAACCAAGCCATCATGTCTCGACCAGACGCGCCTTCTTGCGCCACCGACACACATGAAACAGGTACGAAAGATTGCACGCCACGCGCAAACGGCTTCATCAGATCGCTTTCCTTCCTCACCTCGTGATTGCTTCTTGATGCAACCCAAGACCAGAGAGCTGGGACTCCAGCCTATTTCACATTATCGGACGAGCTTCTCTTCTCCACAATACACATTATTCATTCATCTGAAGTTGTCATTTGCTCCACCAATAACCGTTGGCGGCCTTTAATCTCCCGTTCATCTTCTTGCCACCACCAATATGGCCATTGGTGATCGCCTGTCCGTTCACCTGTCCGTGCTCGGCCGGTCTCTGCTCCGTCAAAAGCTGCCATAGCTCGCCGATTGTTATTCGCTTGACCGGGAGCATGCCGTACTGCAAGCTATAGAGGTTCTTGCGATGTATGGGAGGCACAAACTGCCCAGACACCAAGCACAAGAATACTCTCGGTAAGAGGTAGTGCTTACGAAGTCGCTGTCCCAGTTGTGCGTATTGCGAGAACGTCTGCGAGAGAGGAAGGGGGATGGACTGTGAACAGGTTAGCTACGTCGACCGGCATTTGAAGGAGGGTGCTACCTGGAGTTTAATGTAGGATGTTGGTGCCGCCTTGCCCACCTCAGTAGAACTCTCAGAGGCCGACGAAAGTGTGCGTGGGGGATCCTGCAACTCAAACTGAATGCCTCCGGGCAACCGCCGGGAGTCTTTGACGCGAAGCATCAGAGCGAAAAGTGGGAAGTGGTTAAGGCACGCCAACCACGTGTCCAGCGCGGCCTTGAGCGCGATGATGGCCATCCTTGCACCGGCAAATGTCGCATAGAACACGGCAACCGTCGGCAATAAGAAGAACAGGAGGGTGAACAGGATCGTACCAAGGAGGAGCTGGTCGAGGTCGTAATCGCAACTGTCGATGCGACTTCGTAATATGTTGCGCTTTTTCCCGCGAAAGAGATGGAAGAGCGAAATGATGATGGTTAGCTGCCAGTTGTAGATGCGAGCCGAGGCAACGTAGAAGCAGTATATGTGCATGGTCAACACAGAGAGCAAGTCTGAGAACATCGAGATTGGGAGGCTGGCGCCGGCGAAGCTGGTGATGCCAATGATTCGGATCAAAGAAGGCAACGCTGGCCTGAGTTCCGTCATGCAGCCATTCCAGTATTCAATGACCCAGAGGAAAAGGTCACCAAGGAAAGTCGCAAGCTCGTTGTTGAGTTTCAATCCAGCGGGATAGTCCATGAGCCATGTCAGCATCTGTTGAAGGCCAGCTACCGAATACTCGGCTAGGGTGGTATCAAGGAGATAGGCCACATAGTCGACATTCTCAACGATGTAGGACCCCAGGGCAATGCCAATGATCACATCGTTCGCAACAAGCCACAGCGAATTGAAAAAGCGAATGTAGTCCGGATGACTGTTGGTGATGCTCTCCCAATCATTGCGTCTCCTGTTCAACGTTACGTATTGATCGGGCCAGTAACAGAATTGCTGCAGGCGGATGTCGACTTGCTGCGCGGTAGCCGATACGTCCTTGAGGGCCGCTTGCCCGAACGGCCGCCAGTCCAGCAGGGAAAGCAAGACTTCTGCTGCTATTCGTAGCACCATCAGGTATAGCACAACCACTTGCCTCAGAAACGGCCAGACGTGATGTCGGAATGATCTTTTCGATTCCAGCTGCACGTAGTCCCAGAAATTGGTTGCCGACTCCACCACTCTTTCTCCCACGCTCATAGCTCGCTTCGTCCGCACACCGACCATGCCGATATTGGACTGCAGCAGAGCGTCCAGCTCAGCCGAGCAATTGATTTGTACAACGATGTTGTTCAATGCCATCTCTTTCTCGGATCGTGGATTTCTAATGACACTGTGCTGCTTCAATTTCTCAACAAGCCTCGCCTTTTTCTTCCTGGCGTCTGCTTCGTCTTTGTCGATTCGATCGAACGAGGAGTCACCACCGTGCGGCCCGCTCTTATCCACGAGCGCAAGAGAAATTGGCGTCAGCGACAAATATTGCATCCTCCGTGGGTCGGGTCTGTCAAAAGTGATGATCTGGAAAGTGACCGGAGCATGTTCGTAACGTTCGACGCGTGGTGTTGCGCTCCTGGGCACAATGTGCAAACAGAGCAGCTTTGGATCGAAGATCGTGCTCGCGGGTTGGATGTTGAGTGTTCCAAGAACCTGCAGCTGCTGATTCCCACAATGTGCTACGAGCTTGTCGATCGAGTACGGGCAACCGCGAAAAAGTGTTCGCATGCGCAGGGCATGATCGACGTTGCGAGGCTAGTATCCTGTCAGTGCGACTGCGTTCGGCGTCTCTCCACCAGGCCTCACCTCCACGCCCTGCAGCACGGCTACGATGAGAACGTCCAAGTCTGAATTCCTCCATCCTACAAGTACTCCCGGGATGCTATCCCTTGGCGCATCCGAGGGCCAGAATACGCGCATCAACCCATGATTGTGGCTGGGCATGCTCCCATTGCGGGCACTATTTGTGTCGAAGCAGAGTCTAAAATGATCCTCGGCGTCTCAGCTGTTCGCGCGCTGATATGCTGGCTTCCGGGGGTCGAGGGTGCTGAAGGTTCGTATTAGATTGATGTCTTCGCGCGGTGCACACACCTCGGAGACTGACAAGCTCGGCTTCTCTGGCGGCAATGCGCTCGATGGGGATGAGCACCAACACGAAGAAGATGGACAGTACAGCGAAGCCTTTGGCAGCACGTGTCTGTCGAGGTGGTCGTTAGCCACGGTGTTGCCCAGCGGGGCCTGCTGCACCTACAATCACTCCGTGGTCCCAAGCAAAGATGGCGAGCTCATACAAGCGCGTGACCAGATCCCAGCGAGCTGTGATGTATCCGGCTAAGAAGATGCCGAATGTGAGGACTGAAACGGGGTGCATCAGGCGAAAGTAGTGTCATGCTCGAGGTCGTGGAGGAGGATGCAGTGTCGTTTTCGAGGCTGCGGGCAGAAGACGCCTCGGTGGCTAGCGACGGAAGGTTTGCGCGTGCAATAGGAGAACCATTCGCAAGCAGGCCACCTTCGCAAACAGGCAGTTATCACTACGTGCCGGTCAATGGTCGTTGGTCAGACCGAAGCATATTCAGCCAGAAAGATGCGAGACCACGTTTTTGTCTTGTCCTAAGCAGCGCGAGCGCACAGAGCGCGAAGACGACACGAATTGCGGAGGCGCAAACAAGGTTTCGGCTGCTGTGCCGACGCGGACCTCAGGCCTTGTCCAAAAATGTTGTCGTGAAGAGACATTCTGATACCGCATCAACGATTCAAGCTATTCACCGCGAATGCAAGTTTGAGTTGCGGGTGGACAAACGACGCGTGAACGGAACGCGTTCCTTCTTCTCATTGCGGTCTGTCGCGAGATCTCGGCCTCGACGTGTGCATCATCTTCATTGCATATTCGGCGATATTCATCGCGCTCTGCAGTCCCGTGCACTGCTACCTGTCAGCGACGAGTGAAGCCCAGTCGTGATTGTGCATGGTGAGCAGAACTCCGGGCTTCGGGTAGCGGCGGCCACAATGGTGGTCTGCAAGTTCTACCAAGAGGGGAGGTGCAGATATGGAGGTAGGAGCAAGTCGCCAGCTTCCCACTCTGAATATGCTAAGTTTCCGAATCAGATGGCTGTCGCAATGAACATCCTGGAAGGAACTCGTTCCAGCAGCCTCAATCCAATCG
>PNEN01000397.1:62676-145519 GCA_002933655.1 Cercospora berteroae | reverse complement strand
CGTGCTCCTCTATAGGAGATAGAACGGCAATTAAATTTATCTATCTATCTAAATACCCTCTATAGAGGAGCCTAACTATATAAATACCCTATAAGTATAAGAAGCGTTATAGCGTACGAGGTAATATTATAATATCGTAATTATCGTATAGTTTAGCGAGGATTATAGTATATATTACGTTCTCTAATAATAAATAGGTAATTAAATTATAATAGGACGATGGATCGATAGCATAGCGAGGCGTTCTGCGAGCGTACGGCGATTAGAGGGCGTGGAATAGGCGTGCTATAGTAATTGTTTACACGATTTTGAGATAACGCACTAGCGGAATTTACGTAGTGGCGAGGTGGCCGGTTTGGCGCCCCGTCATTCTTCACTAGCAAGCGGCTGTCATCCACAGCAAGCAGATTATACAACCGGGTGCAGAACATACCGCCACTAGGGAACGTCCGACCGCAGCAGACCGCAAACATGACGACGGCGATCTTCAAGCATATCGACACAACCACCTACACTGGGAAACCATGGGGCAAGGTCGATGCGGATGCAACATCATTCAAACTCGAAGACGTAGAGCGCAACGTGCACAACATTCGAGGTCGCGAACACGACTTCACAACAGACAACTCTGGCTTTGCCGTATACAACTCGCCCGCGAAAGAGAAGCTGTTCACAGACGACAATGCAGTGCGTGAGGGATACTATGCCGAGGTGGAAGACCTTCTCCGCAAAAACATCAAGGGAATCAAGAAGGTGCATATCTTTGATCACACAATTCGACGGAAGGACAAGGCTTCGCCGCGACAGCCTGTGCAGCAGGTGCATGTGGATCAGACTGCAGGAGCCACGGATGTCCGTGTGCGACGACATCTCTCATCAGAAGCGGACGAGCTTCTGAAGGGCCGCTATCAAATCATCAACGTGTGGAGGCCCATAGGACATCCGGCGTCGGACTTCCCGCTCGCAGTTGTGGACTGGAGGAGTACGCAGCCGAAGGACTTCATCCCGGTCGACCTTTTGTACCCGGTCCGACCGGATTCCGCTATGGATGATGACGACAGAGGGAAAGAGCGCCTGGCAGACCCGGCTACTCTCCAGTCGACTGAGGGCTACGAGGCACGAGGTGAGACTCTCGGAGTCGCAGCCAACGAAAATCATAAGTTCTACTACATGAAGGATATGACTCCCGACGAGGTTATGCTCTTGAAATGCTATGACAGTTTTGGAGTTGGAGAGAAATTTGAGCATGAAGGCATCGCCACTCGAACTCCACACACGGCTTTCTTTGATCCCAATACTCCTGCGGACGCGCCGGGTAGGCAGAGCATTGAGGTTCGATGCTTGGTATTCTACGAATAGGCATGAAATAGTATGATATTGTTGATAGAATGCAGTCACGACCAGGAAGTTCCGCGAATCCACAATTTCCTACTACGCCCGTAAATCTTGTGCTCCATCTAACGTGTTTATGGCATCCCGCGCCATAGCGAACAACATCACTTCTTGCTCATTTTCTGGGCCTGGAACTTGGAAAAGCAATGCCAATGCGGGCCATATGCGCATGCCAGCGGCGCGAGCGCGCCTCGACGCTCCGTTCTTATGCAGTTCTCCTCATGGCCTGCCACTTGCCGTGCGCACATGCAAACAAAATTTACCATTTGCGCACGTCATAGCCTTAAACAATGGCCTTTACTCCGGTGGTGGGAGGCCTACAGGTGAACTTCACCGTGTCCGGAACGTCTACTGCGTACCTCCAAGCGCGGACAGGAATATGCATACAATTCAGTTCGCTTCCGAATATGCATGATGGCAGAAATTCTCCAGTTCGCTCCCACACGTCGTCCGTGGCCTGGTAGATCGTCACTTCCAGGACCGTGCCACGCGCGTGCTTGTTCGTAAGATCAAACAATGGGGCAGGAGTGCTTGCAGAGGAAGGCAGTGTGGATACCCGCAAGAGTTACTTCTATGCTGAATGCAAGAATCCTTCATGACCCCGAGCAAACCCCAAGTAAGTGCTGCATGGCGGCGTTTCGTCCGAAATTCAATATATCTACGTAGGGTGCGGCGCCCTCTCTCATCTCTGATCACTCCACAGTGATGCAAGAATCTCGCACTCATACAGCAATCCCCCTAGGAAGCTGGCATGCTTGCCCGCTTCCGAAAGAAGCGGCTGATTGGGTGGCACGAGCAACAAGTTCTCAATAGCTGCACATCTGCCGACCTCTTGTTTCGCAGGTACTTTTCTACACACTTGCTGGGCACGCGGGCTCGGTCAGCTTCGATCTTGTACACCTCTGCAATCACAGCAAATTCCGGGCCACTCCAATCGCAATGTCGTCAAGCAAGCCTAAGCACAACAGGACTACACCAAACATCAAAGCTGCATGTGAAGAATGCCGGTATTTTCGTCCAATATACCTCGCAAGCTGAGGTTTTCATGTGCTAATATCTTCCCACAGAATCAGAAAAACAAAGGTGAGATTCATACGAAGACTACAGAGCTTTCTCTGATCGACCATGTCTGCTTAGTGTGATGGCGGCCGTCCCGGCTGTTCGCGATGTATCAAGAAAGACAAACACTGTGAATATGATGCAGAACCCGATGAGCATCGATCGGCGACTTTGAAGCGCAAATGCAAAGTCTTCGAGCAACGAGCCCTGGCCGGTGAGCGCCTGCTCATGGCCATGCGAGATCTCCCCGAAGGCGATGCCGTCAGCATATTACGAAGACTGCGCGCTCAAGAAGAAATCGAAACAATCGCAGCTTCTCTCGCTGAGCCCAGTTCTCAAGACACCGAGGACCGAGAGACTTCGCCGACACTCTCTGTGGCAGGCTCTTATTCCAGTGCAGGCAGCGTAGCTCCTCTACCCACAATGTTCGAAGATCCATACCGGCCCCATGATTCCGACAGGCAGCAACGGCAGAGTGACAGGCGCAGTGAAGATGCCGAGATGTCTGGCGACAGTACCACGGATCAAAGGCTCGCGATATCGTTCCTCGTCGACACTGCAGCCAGCGGTACACGAGCTTCGCCACAACAGGGATGGCCGCCGTGCCCGAGACGAAACAACCGTCATCATGACTGAGGAGTCAAATCATCCCTGACACGGTGCTGGGATATCCACATGCGTATCTTGAGCGAGGTGTTGCAAGGACAGCTTGTCTTGCCCGTCTGCTCGCTTTCGTAGGCTCGTAGAGGATGCAGTCTTTATCGCAAAAAAAGGAGGTTTGTCCGTGGAGAAAGTCGGTTTTCCGTCCGTACTCTCACACGGCCTTATGAGCGAGCGACTGCGCAGGGCAACGGCAAGACGGCTAATGACTACAAAAAGTATTACCAAGCACACACAAGCGGCTAACAGCGTCGACTTGTTCTTCGGCTCCGACGCAGGCGACAGTGTAATCGTCCTCGTCCCGGGGCCTTTTTGTGTGGCGTATTTCACCCCTTGCGTCTTTACTGGGCCATTTTCTGCAGACACTGCAGTGATCGCTGCTCTAGACCAGACTCGGGGCAAATGAGATAGCTATACGGTAATAGTGAAGCAGGTACAGACGCCACAAACTCCTCGCTAAAGAACTATTTCCCGTACAGTCCTTCCAGTCCGCTGGGCATTCGCATCGTACAATCTTTTCAGCCGCACACCAAATCTGTATGAACTCCGGCTTCACAGGATGCCGGATCCGATTCCTCATGCTGCGAAGAGATGGAGCAGCACAAACATTCAGTACTGCATACCGCCGCTGCCGTAGCCTTGTCCGACATTGTCGTCAAGACTCTTGTAGCCGCCGCGGCCGCCTCCCCCTCGTCCTCGAGCTCCTCCACCGCGTGCGTCCCGTCTGCCACGCGAAGGCGCGAAATTGCCGCGCGCCCCACGACTCGAACCGGCGCCACCTCCGCGCGGTGCGTTGTTGAAGTTGTTGCCATTCTGCTTCGGAACCCACGTGCCGTCGTTACGATTGCCACCGAAGCCGCCCCGACCGCCTTGATGAGTCTTCGCAGGCTTGTTTCCATGCTGTCGGCTTGCACCGAGCGGTGGGAAGTCTTCTTCGCGTGGATGCTTCTTCGCGTTCTTAGCGTTGGGGAAGCTCGCTTCGTACTCGTCCTCGTTTGAATACTCCTGCTCGATTCTGAGCAGCACCTTTTCGCCGACTGTTGACTCGAACTCGAATGCTTGATGATCAGGCACTGGCTGCCAGTTCTGTATGCGGCTCGCTTCGATAGGTTTGGCTTGACGACGCGTTGCGAGAACAACACAAGGTGTTGCGTTCTCCGTGTACACTTTGGCGTTGGCAGGGACAGGTTGGACGCGCGCAGCCCAGACTCGTTGCTCGTAGACGGCAAGACCAGTCACTCTCCATCTCATCTTCGCGCCAATGCCGCCGACCTTGTTGAGGATGCTATGAGGCGCGGGGCGAGGCGTGATCAAGATGTTGTTGGCCAGATGTTTGAGCTCGTGTTCTGGACAATTCTGCGGTGGCCTCACGAGTGAGCGCAGCCGATCGATATCTGCTTGCTCGATGAGGTAGCCGGTATAGAACACGGATCGCTTGATCTTATAGGGAAACGCGTTGCGTGGTGCTGCGCCGTCTAAGATCGCTCGATTGTGAACGTTGATCATCTTCTGAACTTCAGCCACTTCTGAAACGGGATCCATGAAGCTATCTTGCTCCGTCACTTGAATCACTTCTGCCGTAATGGGCTGCCGCGGTACCGGGACTTGTGCTGTCGGAACTCCTGCCATCAATGTCTTGTTGAAGTCTGCAAAGAAGTCCCTGAATCCTTTGGTATGCTTGATACGGTCTTCGTAGATGCGCAACTCTTCGGCCTGGTAATACGTGTAGACGATGTCCCGCAGTAGCGCCTGCTTGAACAGCATGGTGCTGCCGAAGACTTCACCATTTGGTCCACTCGAAGGCTTCAGGCAGACCATATCGAAAACGAGTCCCTTGGACTGGACCATTCTGCCAATCAAGTCGGCAAATTCCTGCTCTTGCCTGCCCGTCAACAGCACCGTCAATGCGTCTTCCTCCGCCATGGACAGCTGCACCAGCTGTACAATCGATTCGTTCCAGCAGCCCTCCCAGGCCCGGGCCTCCTCTTTCTCGAGTCCTCCGCCAGTCGCCGCGAGAATACTGGGATTGTGCCACCAGCCGCCATTGTGCAAGAACTCTTGCGCCTGCAACGAGCCACAAGTTCCGGTATTCCAGACCTGTCGATTCGGGAGCGGTGACTTGAACACTACACGAGGTTAGTGCTTTACTAACCGAGTACTGCCAATCGGCCTACAGGTGTTGTCGAAGTCATAGACATGGATTGCCTTGATCTTGTCGACGGATGGGAGCTGTCGGTCCTGACAGCTCCAGCGCTTGAGCGCAGTAGGCGTGTGTGACAACGCCATCATTCCCGACTTCAGCGAGCGACTGTGAGCGGGATGACAGAATGATGCGCGAGTCCGTACGTGCAAGTCCAAGGCGCGATCGACGGACGCGCTTGAGTTCGGAGATCGGAGGAACAATGCTCCGTGAATGCCAAGACATACTCCTTCTTTTCCAGCATCAGCACTAAAGGACGGACTTGATTTGGGCTTGCGACAATGCGTGATCGATCATGCGCTGAGGCAGGATCAAGCTGCTCTGACGAGCTCTCTTGGTTCGGCCACCGTATTCGGCGGGCTGAAGGCGATCATGAAAGCCATCAAGATTGACTTAGAAATTGCGCTTCTCCCAGTCAAAGAATACATTCTGAGAACTGATTCGATGCAGATTCGGCGCACTCGTACGCAACGAATCTATACGAGGCTCACATATGCAAGATTTGAACTAGCCGTATAACTCAATTGCGGAAGACAAACTCCTCAACCATTACTCGACACTTAAACACGCCATGAGTACGGACACAAGCTGAAAGTCCCTGCAGGCACTGCACAGTGCCAGCAGTCGCATACTTGTCTTGAATAGCAGAATGTCTGTGGCACTGGCCCACGATCCATACACCTATATCAACCTGAGTTCTGGGAAGAGATGATAGAAAATGCTGCTGTCTCCCTCCTTGGAGAGATTTGCGACACAAATCGAGTATCCAGCCTCGATCGCGTGACTGCCCAGGACGCGCCGTTACGTCCCATCTGTAACTCGTGGCCTTGTCGCCGTCGTGACCCACACGTATGCTTTTAGCCCCCGACTCGATCCTTCCGCCAGCCAAATAGGAGATGCAATCAGCTCAAAAGCTTCATAAGCTCCACTTTGACATCGCACTCATAAGCCTCTGCCTCTCCACCGATTTCTTGTAACGCCGCTCTTGCTGTCCGAGAAGAACTGTAGATCACTAACGCATCCAGCACATCCTCTACTTCTCGCCCCTTTCCACCATACTCGCAAAGGCGCCTGACGAAGTTCTTCAAATCACCGGCAAGTCTTTGCGCAGAGCAGTGCTTGTTATGAGGGATCTCCAGCCTCGCGATCGTCGGAATGTGCGCAATCAGTGGCTTCAAGAAGAAGTCATGGCACATGCTGACATATTGTAGGCGGACCAAACGTACTGCGCGAGCGTTCTTGCCGTGGATCAAGCGCATCCAATCCGCAAAATGGTCGCTGTTGGAGAACAGAAAGGTGTTATTGCCGTAGATGATCGGCGCTGCCTCCCTCTTGCTAATTGTGTTGACGCGAAGTAGAGGAAGCGCGAGTTGCCCGGTTGTAGTATCGGTGCCGCCAGTTGTGAAGTGCTGACTCTTCGCTGTGATCTTGCCTCGTCTTCGTGATATAGCTATAATGCCCTCAGATATCAATGCGTAGTGATAGATCTCGTTTCTGATCTCAGCTGGCAGATGCTCGAGCATATTTGGTGCCAATTGCGACGACTGTTGCTTGCTGGCGGGCACCCTGACACAGTGCGTGGAGATGGAGATTGGGTGGAGCAGGCGCTGTGGCAGCAAGGTGGATTGATTCGAGCAGGCGGCGGTCAGGCGAGGCAATGAATGGTCGTCCCCCTTGCGCGTTTCGTTCTCGTTGGAGTGAGAATGTCGAGAGGAGAGGTCGTCGCATGCTGGAACGGATATTTGCCAAATAGTCTGTTGGAAGTGAGAGTTAGTGCCATTGGCAGTTACGAAAGCGGCGCGCATGCTTTTGAGAGTGATATCACGTTCACTTCGTCTGAGTATAGTCGCCGCGCCTGGCCGCCGCACTACGGTTGGCTTTACTCGTGAGTCTTGACGAAGGCTCACGTCGTCGTGCGTCTCTGCATCCATTTCTACTCCCGTCGCACTTGGACGCTTGTGAGGCTCTTTGCTGCTAACCAGGGCCGTCTTGGTGACAGATGACGCGCTTACGACAGCGACAGAAGCGAGGCGACGGCGCACTCCTTTCCATGTCTCACACTCGTTGCTTTGGTGGCTGCCACCAGCGAGGGCCTCGATCGTACTCTGTGGTACCGCAAGCGATCGCTAGGTCGGCTGGCGATGCTGTACTGGGTAGAGGCTGCTGTTTGGTGGTCGTGGTCCGCCACTCGCGCCTGTTGAAATCGCCAGACCAACGCCATTGTACCAGAGGTGGTTCACTCTTATGGCTCCCACAATCAAATACCTTTGGCGACTTCCTTCGCGATTTCCTTGGCCCTGAATTCGTTGTAGCGATGAAGAGGCGTGCATTTGCAGCCTGCGGTAGGATCGTGTGATAGGGCGCAGTATCGAAGCGTTGAAAATTCATCTCGAAGGACGCGGACCTCTTGGTGAAGAAGGGTGTTAGTCTGCTCAATCTCTCTGGCGCGCTCCTCAATCTCTTTGGCAGAGCGCTTCTTCTTGCGACGGGTTTTGGCCGCCGCTATGCGATTGCGCTCCCGACTGATCTTGAGTTTCTCATCCTCTTCGCTACCTTCGTCAGACACACTGCCCGTACGCTCATCATCGCGATCGTGGTTTCGCTTGCTTGCCGACGAAGGACGCGCGGGATCTCCGCTACTCTTCGGACGTTGCGGAAGAGATTGGCGCGATGTCGACATGTTGTCGGCGCTCTGAATGTTGCGCAAGCCATGAATGATTTGTCGGTCGCCAGCGGAAGACAACGGCTGTGCTTGGCCACGATCGCTCAGAGGCTGCTTGACGTTCTGGTTGCGCAATCGTGATGTGACAGGAAAGGTGGTGCTGCTTCCCATGAGAATTTGCGGAGGCGACATTGACGCATCAAAAGAGGAGATGGCCGACGTCGACCGGCCTGGAAGAGTCGGCACAGCGAGCTCTGGCGTTGTGGAAGATGATGCAGCAACTTGTGCCAAAGAGACGTTCCAGTCAGGCGTGGGAGTATTTTGATAGTCTAGGGACGGGGTCTGCAGGTCGAGCGGGATACTGTAGACTAGCTGCTGATCGGTCCAGGTGGTAGGAGTTGACATTGGGCCAGCGTTGAAAGACAAGCCCGACGGCGGCAGCGTTCTCAGCGCCACCCCGTCCGATGGAGGGTATACCTCAGTGCTATCATTGCGGCGTCAGCCTCTCCTCGACGCGCACGGCAGCAGGGAGGTGGGTAGACTCACGCTGGTGGAGCGTCAAATTGCTGACTGTAAACCTGCTCGTCGTGGGGTGCGCATGAGTCGTCCATTGATCGCTCTGATGCATTCTAGTGTGGATACAAGAGAATAGGGTAGCGACTCTAGCGAGAGCGCCGGCGAAGAAAGTGCTATATTTGCGGAGAGGTTATTTGCGGAGAGGTTAGTAGCGAAACATTAGCAACTGCAGTGATCCACAGTGCCTCCGACGGTTGGAGAAAGCGGATGGCCGTTGAATCCACCTCGGCCTGCCTCGATCCGGCAAGCGCCATATGTGACGGAGTTTTGTCCTACCACGCAGGACATCTCATGCGCCTGCATGGAACCTGAGAGCCTCGCGGACTCGGGCAGGACTCGCCACTCGACTGCAGAGCACAGGAGCTAAGTAATAAGACAGATGGACGGAGGCTTGCGAGGGAGCCAAGGCCACGGGCCTTATCTGGATGTGGCGAGCTATGCGAGCGTCAACAGCCTTTGAATCGCACAGCTGGTGCACTAACGCATTGCGATCGTAGGCAAGGATAGCAAGCAGGAGCCACAGTACATTCAAGTGCGCCAGATGGGCGCTGGCCAGAGAGCATCTCACCATCCGCAGAAGCCTGGCCCCGCGGAATTTGCCCGGACGTGTCTCCGAGGCTCACTCCGGATTGGAAAGACCTACGACCTCCTACCACAAGCCAATGTTGCCGTACAGAGGCCCCCGCAATCCGCTTCTTGCAGGTGGCGCGACGGTGGGTGTCGATTGGCTGTTTGTGCCTGCGCAGTGCGGACTGTCCAGCGCGAGAGGCGTGAGAGAGCACGGCTGGCATGCAACTCTGCACGCCCGTATCCACAGCGTTACGCCGCCAAGCCATTGCACGCCCATGCGGATCCTCCACAGACGGCAGAGGGTAGGGCGGATGCTTGTATAGCACTGGTGCCCCGGGTGAGGGAGCGGATCTCGCTTCGCACAGTGAACGGGCGATTTGAGAGCATCGAAGGCATCGGTCAGTGATGGGATGGATAGGACTCATAGGAGGATGGTCAACGAGCGATGCCCCGATCGGCCATGACGTCTCGCACAATAAGCAGAGACATTGGGCGCTGCCGGAGCTGAGCCGGCAGTGCAGCCGCGGAGAACACGCGACGAAGTGCATGGTTGCGCATTCGCACATCGATGGTGGAGGGCGCATCGAGAGAGCCATTCGTGTTAGGTTAAAGGCCTGACGTCTGTCTTGAGTTGCAGAGCAGCGGTACAAAGTCCGACCAAGGACTGGCTAGTCGCAAACTCTGTGGCTGGGCAGTGCCGATGGCAGCAGGGTTCGGGGCGTCGACGCTGCCTCCGCGCGATCTCGATCCTGCCTCACACAGCGTTCGCAGCGAGCTCCGGATTGTTTGCAGGCAGGGCGCTTAAGAGGCAGCAGCTGCCGGGGCAGTCGCAGTGGCAAGCCCTTCGTCCCTCTTAAGAGAAGCACTTCTGTCTGCCTCGGCCTGTCGCTGTCCAGAAGATGGGATCAGAACACCGGAGACGGCCACATCGTGAGCGGGCTCCAGTCCGCGAATCCGCAGAGCCGCAAAAGTCTAGAAGGCCATCCGCCGTTAGCCGCAAGGCACGACTCAAAAGTCAAACGCTGCTTCACCTGTCCTCCTGCGCGAGCAGGATCCCGTTGCTCCCTCACACCTTGGTATGAGCGTGCATCTGCCTCACTGCGTGTATGCGACGGCCTCCGACTGGGCGCATCTCGATGGGAAAATGGCACCAACAGGTGACAGAAGGAAAGGTCTGCTGCAAGTGAAGAAGGAAACCAACGTGGACGCATATGTCGCCCAAGTATACCAGGCAGGCCATGGCTATTCACAACGTCGTCGACGTCAACGCGGACATTGAAACCATGGCCGAGACTTCGCCAGGCTGCCACGCGACAGGCGCAGATGACCCCCAACTGAAGCTTCACGGGCGTGCATACAGCTTGCGACACTCAGGGTCGGCGACGTCTTCACATGATAGCACGCAGCGCGGTGGTGTCATCGCAACCCACATTCCGTGCTCATAGCGGAGCTGCGTCTTACAGATTTGGGCGAGTGCCTCGTCACCTGCCTCACATTGCAACGAGCGCCCCACTTTCCGTTGGCGTCGTGAATCTTCAAGCGTCGTCATGGCTATGTCACAATCCTGTCACAGGCCTGTGTTGCCTCACAACAGCAAACGCCACCTGCCACTTGCCCCTCCAACGCATTGTCTACTTAAACACTCTTCCAAGCAACCTCTTCCTTCTCCCCCTCATCCACAACACAAGCCACATCAAGTCCACACTCAACTTCAACCCAACCCCACCACCAACCACTTCAACAAATTCAAAATGTCTGCACCAAACGCTGACAAGCCAAACGAGGGCATCGGTACGTCGTTGCTCTGGATGACACCCCACTTTCTTCACATCTTGCTGACTCCACCGTGTCAACAGTTGGCCAGATCGGCAACTCCCTCCAGAACGCCGCCAACTACGTCTCCGACACCGTCCAGGGCAAGTCCGCCGAGGCTTCCAAGGAGGCCAACAAGGAGCAGGCCAAGGGCAACACACCAAACAGCAGCATCGCTGACCGCGCCAGCGGTGCCGCCGGTGCTGTCAGCGACAAGCTCACACAGGAGAAGCACGAGGGCTCCGCCAAGGTTAACAAGGAGGCTATCTAAGCTCGTTGTCTTGACTCTGTACCACACACGAGGTATGTGAGCATGCGGGATATGGGCAACTCGAGCTTGTCACTGACATTGTCGCAGTATGACCACAATGGTTGGACTTGAGTGATGGGATCCAACAGCACGAGACGGCATGACTGAGTTACGAGATTACGGCATCAATCATGAGCCTGCCTTCAGCGGCGAGGCATCTTCAGATACCCCAGAATCCAATTACCTTTTCTGAGCGAACAACTGTCCTTGTCCTTGCTCCTTTCCATCGCTGCATCAACTGCACCCGTCTGCCCCTCATGTTGCCAGTTACCCCTCTTCATATCGTGTGTTTGATGTGCCCATCTTCATGCCGTGTAATGTTTGCAGACATTGCGAGCGTTGTAGCACTCATGCAAGGACTAGGTGGCTTTGCAGCAGCAAGGTATAACCTGCATACGGTGAATGTCTGTCGGCTTGGTATCTGTGAAATGACAGTATCCGTCTTCGCAACATTCGGACTGTCAGCAACACTTCGAAGCAGAAGAGCTTTCCATGGGGAACGAGCAAGTGGCAGACGCCACATCTCATTTCCTTTCTTATAGAATAAGATACGCAATGCCAGTTCCCAACCCAGCGCCATGCACACTCCCTCTGTCTGCGTACAGCACAGATCTAAACCCAAGGAGAAACTGCGCATCCTCGGCGTGCTGTTGGAGAAAATAGAATGATAACCCACCCACTTCGCCTCCACCGAGACTCAGACGCCCTTGCCAAAATGCACTTGTCAAGAACAGATCCCCGCTACTCTGACCTGCTCTTCACGAAGAATTACCTCTTCTCATCATCATCAAAACTCCTGCACCACATAAAATAGCATGTACGCCTCGGCATTCAGAACCTCTTTCTCGTCTACTAGTACGACCATACTGTCATCCAATCGGAACCACTCGTCGTCCTGCTTCGAATATGAAATGTAATGCCCGCTGTCGATTTTGCCCTTGTGCACGACGACGGAAGATAGTTCGTAGATGGGAGTTTCGGGTTCGATGGGTGCTTCGTCGGCAGCGTCTTTATCTTTGTTGGATGTTTTGCTTTCGTCGTCATCGTCGTCGTTCTTAGAGTCGCCATTTGTGCCTTCTTTACTTCCCGCGCCAGATTTGGAGACGTATGGTGACATGTCCAATACGAATGGGAAGCGGACTTTGGTGTCGACTTTTTGACTCTCTTTGCTGGACTTTGAGTGGGAGAAGCGCTTGAAGTGGATGGGGATGACTGGCGGCAGGCGTGTCAATGAGAGCTTCTTCTTGGCTTCCTTGGGCCCATCACATTTTCGGCAAGTGTAGTTTTCGCTCGACAACGTTTCGGCTGAGGTGTACCGGTCCAGGCATTCGACCAGCTCCACCGGGATCTGCTCCTTGACAGTCTGAGTGGCGCCCGTGAGTGCAAGCTTCTTCTTCTTGACCACGACACCAGCGCTTTTCACATCGAGACTGAGGTCCATGAAAGCTTCTGATGTACTGTTCGCAGTTTTGCATGTGCCGCACGTCACTGTGCTTCGCATCATTCCTCCGAATGTTTGGTGTACCACGCACTCGCAATTTTTCGCATCTTTCTTCTCCTCATCCTCCGTGTTCGCCTCGTGCAGGCTGTTGAGTATGAATCCGAGGTATTCGTGTGCATCTTGCTGGCTGTACCCAGCCAGATTCCCTCCATTCTTCCAGCAGCCTTGTAGCATATGCACTGCACCATATCCCTCGTGTTTTTCAGCGCCGTAAAAATCGGTGAACATATCGTCAAGAGCACAAGAAGTGCATGCTTCGCGTTCGCATTCGGAAGATCGATGCCCCTCGGAGAGGTAGTATGTGCGGATGAATGGGTTGTGGATAAGCGACTGGAGGATCACGGACATGAAGCATGTCTGGCCCATGTTATATAACCCTCTCAGTCCTGTTGCGGCACATGGTGTCGTTGCAGTGTTGACCGAGACCAGCTTCTTATCATTCTCGTCCGTCAGCGCAGAGAACTTTCGCTTCTTGGAGGGCGGGGATCGGATGGTTTCGAAGGCCGGGTCGTAGACGAAGTCTTTGCACATATGGCAATAGAGGAAGCCATTCGCTGACTCAATGGCTATGCTGCGTCAGCCATGTGTTCCGCACTCTTTTCGAGATCACCCACCAAAGAGATGGTCTTTGCGATGCGGGTCCCTCGTCACGCTGACATTGGGACATTGGAGGCAGAGGTAGGTCACCGCGCCTGTCACCGCAGGTCCATTTGATCCCTTGTACAGCGCCCAGCTCAAGTTGTCCTCTTTCTGTAGCGACGTGATCGCTTTTTGATATCCGGTGATGGCGCCTTGCCGTGCACTGGTCAGCAGGCTCTTCGTATGTGCTATCCACCCACGTTAGCTCTCGTCGTCGCTGCTGTATGCTGCACGGGGCACTCACAGCACCCAAATTCGGTCTGCGTGGGCGTGAGGGCTTTCGTATCGTTGGTGCTGGCCTTCTTCAACAGCTTCGGTGCGGAGGAGGACTCGGAGGTGGCCGAGGGGGTTTGCGCCGTCGTCGCCATGGTGTCGTGACGTACCAGCGCCTTTTCGACGACGTGCGCAGCTCTCACCAACTCATCACCGGGACGAAGACGCAGTGTGGCTGTTGAGCCTTGCACGGTGCGTGAACATGTGCTTCGATGAGCTCGGATGAACTAGTTCTATTGATCGGCCGTGCCTGCCCTAAGTTAGCGCCAACGCTAAGTCCGGGGAAGCGTGCAAAGGTGCAGCGCCTTCCGCCACCCCGGTCGTGGCATGACGACAATGCCTTTGTGTATATCTACTCCTCTTCTTGACTTCTGCGCTAAAAATCATCAACCATTCGTATGGTCGGAGACGTTGGCAGCACTGCCATAGGCGTCACGGTGCTGCTACATACACTCGCGTCTTTCAAGTGGAACAGCATTGGACACGCCCATTTGACACCGAAGAGTCCCTGTCGAGACGAGGAACATGACAGCGATACTACCAGCAATGGATTCATCACCACTCCTCAGGCTCCCATCAGAGCTGCGCAATCAAATCTTTGAACATGTGCTTTGCAACAAGAAAATCCATGTGGCCATGCGACCCACCCAGGCCGAGGAATCTGGAGGATTTCCTTATGGCTCAGATTCCATCTGGTTCAATGAGCGCTATAAACCCATGTACTGCGTCTGCTTGAACGAAGACGAATGGGTTGAAGCCTATGAACTAAGTAAAGCGGACGATCTAGGCCATCAAAGCTCCAATTTGCAAGCAAAAACGAACGACCACAAACCTTGCGAGCGCGTCCTGAACGACTTGCGATGGCAAGACTTCATGCGCATGCCCTCCGCACAGCATTGCGAATGTGTGACGAGACCTTGTCCACATTTTTTCGAGCATCGACGAAATATGATCGCGAAATATGGACCGCCTCCGGAAGGATTGAAGGTCGCTCATTCGAATACCAAACTGGACCTGTCGCTGCTCAGTACATGCAAGAAGATGTACAATGAGACGGCTCTCCTACCATATAGTGGAAACACATTCAGTTTCCATGTACCGGTCGAGCTCAATGCTTTCCTGGACCAAGTTCTGACCCAATCGCAACGTGATGCAATACAAACTCTGTATGTATACATGGGCGCGCTAAGCCGGCCTACGCTACCAAATATCGTTCCGCGAGATTTGAAGAAACTGCAATGTCACGTTCCTAGCCTCACGCCAGCTGTCATGACAGAAGACATGCATGAAACGCTGGGGCCTTGGAGTCGCAAATTCGAAGAAGTCCAGGTGATACTAGGGGAAATGGGAAATAGACCAGTTGGGGAGCAACAACTCAAAGGACGAAGAGAATTCTCCAGGACTTTAGAAGACTTTTTGACGAAGAGTCCCAACGTACCGACCGAGACCTGAGGCATTTGGGTGCCTGAGACGACCCGGTGCGCCCAGTACTTTGCCCTGGAGACACACTAATGCGCCGTTCGTTGAACGCTTCATCAAACGCGTAGGTCTTCGACTTCTGGGATGTAGGGTTGCGATGAACCCTACTAATTGCAACACGGACTTTCCAGATGGTCCGCGCTCCGTGTTGCACAAGCACGCTGACCGATGATGACGCGGGCGCAGATACAAAAATTAGCCCACGCAAGTGGCAACAATGCCTCTTCCACACACCGCCTGTCGCCTCTTTGCCTCCGGTCTCGATCGCCACAATGGAATAATGTCTGGGATACGAGCTTACAACACGTTGAGCCTGGCAAGGCCGGTGATGTTGCGTACGTAGGTCTGTCATCTGGGTGGGCGGTCTGGTGGTGTTGAGCTTGTCAAAGGACCGAGAGAGCGATGAGAAGGCCACCCAAGGCCTCGCGGTCCTCTACTGCAGCAATGCCGAAGACGAGGTGTCTCCAATCCCGCCGATTCTACTTCTTGTGACTCGGAAGCGCGAGCTGAAGGGGGGCTTACACGTTCGACCCATGGTTCTTGCTATTCCTGCCTGGTACAGGTTGTCCGTCAAGATCGCTGGTAAAAGCAAGACGATGGCCAGAGGAGATCGAGGCACGACCATTGGTCCTTCATCGTCCTCGCGGACGCACTGGCAGTGACCATCTCGCAGATGGCACTGTATTTGCCGTAATCACTGGTGTGCATAGATCGCAAGCACAGGCCTCATCTCGCCCACCCAAGTACGTCCTTTCAGCTCTGCTATACTAGCGGCCGGCTTTTTCGATTTTGGCACACTGCAATGCGCAAGTCCGAATGTTCCTCCGGCTGACAGGAAGCGGTATATTGCAAGGAGAATATTGAGTTCATGAGTTCGACTAGCAGAGATTAGATATAGCACATCCTACCATACCATCCGAACAGGCACTCAGTCGCAGCATCTTCCGAATTAGGGAAGCCGAGCGCGCGGAACAGATCGTGGCTTGTGGCTCATCGTATCTTCACGATACTTCCGGCAGGAGCAGTAGGCGCATCTAGAGAAACTCTGATCGGTGCTGAGGCAGCAAACAGGGCTGAAAGTTGTCGTGCGCGCTGTGCTGCGATGCCTCGCTAGAGACATTGCAGACGCAGCCCCACCAAGATTTTCTTGTATGTTCTTGTGTCTTCGAGACAGACTGATCACCATGCGTTCTCACTGCCTCGTATTTGTTCTCACAGTGGCTTTGCTGACAGGACCGCTACCACCGGAAATGACCGAAGGTTGCCAGTGCTTTTGTGACTATTCTCGAGCGCGTCGGTCATTTTTCCAAAGAGGCCGCCCCGACTCATAGTTCACGCATGTGCTGCGGCGCAGATTTGCTCGATGGAGAGCGTAGTGGTGTTGACTGCGGTGAGTGCGGAAAGTGAAATTGGAAGATCATGTCTTGAAGAGGCATCCCTGTGTGCCTGGGAAACGTGACTAGGAACGAGCCCTGAGAGACTAAAATGTCTCCACTTTGATCGTGGTCTGGGGACAGCGCAGATCTTGTGCCTGAACATCACCCTCGCCCAACCACAACGCAACCACGTTTCCAGTTCTGCGTCGTCGACCTATCAACGACTGTACTACCGCTGTCCATTCCCGTCCAGCACACATGGCTTCTTGAAGTCTACTCTTCCTGCGGGCCACGGCACAAGCAGCCACGGACAATGCTCCATTCACAAATCATCGGCAGCGCTGGTGGGGAGTCTCAGCCGCAGCGCGAGCAAGAGACGCAAGGACACATCACATCGCCGCGGAGGGCATGCATTGCGTCGAGCGCGCTCGTGGCGTATTCGCGAGCGGCCGATGCAACGCCACAGCCACCAGCTCGCGACGTAATCTGTGCAACAGCGAGCATAATCCCAAGTCTCCTGGTGAGATGGAGCGTCATACGTGCAGCCAGAAAGCCAGTCCTTCGGCATGCTAGTTCAGAGGATCTAGCTGCCGATTGTGCTCGACTGCGTGGGCCACTGACCATGCCCTACAAACAGCGGCCCGCGAGACCGCCTTGAGAAGTCTAACGGCTTGGGGTAGTACGTGCTGCATCTGCCTATGAGGTATGGCGACTATGCGTAGCTGCATCAAGGGCATCGGACAGTTGATAGCCGGCCTCCTTCGCGCCGCAGCCGTGCTGGAACTCGTCACTTAAAGCCCCACGGAAGGCGTGCATATATTCTGAGCTCCAGACGCTTGTTGATCCTGCTTACAGCCCTGCCTCGTGAACCTGCATCAAAGACCGCCACAGCACTCACCCTCACCGCAAGCATTACTCACCAGCGCTAAGTAAAGAAGATCTTGCAAAGACTCGCAGGCTTCACAGGCACCACAAACAACCACCGATCGTCCCACTTCAACGACTAAGCAGCCAACAACGTCCTCAGCCGATTGCATCACTACGCAACGCACACGAAGTAGCTGTCACAATGGCTTGCGCGGGTGTCCTAGGCTCAGGCCTGTTCGAAAGCGTTTGTCCAGACTCGCTGACATTCTCGGTATGTACGGCCTACTCGTTCCGTCTTAGCAGCTTTCAAAACACCAACACCCAGACTGAACATCTACCACCCCAACGGCGCATCGTATCTGCTTAGCGATCTTGCCAGACCGCATGTCGAGTGTTGCCAACATCGCGATCCTCCGTCGCTATTCACCCCTGCAACTTTTCTGGAGCTGAAAAGAAGATCCACTGACAATTTAACAGCCCCCGTCTGCCTTCGATCGACGGTCGTCTAAACGACACAAAGCCGACTGCATCGACCCGGAAGTGCTAGCGATGTCGGGTTACTACTGGCAACCTCCCGTTTCTTCGGACGAGCAGTACTACGACTTCGATCGGGCACCGCGCCTGCCCACGTCGGCAGAAACGCAGAACACTTTCGCTGCCTTCGCTGCCGAGCTATATGCACTGCCCAACGAACAGCAACCTAGAGCATACAACAATTATGCTCAAGCTTACCAGCATCCTCTACAGCCTCCACAATATCAAATCCAAACGCCAACTCCCGTTGAGCAACGCCAACAGCAGTGGTATCCTGACACGCTCGCACCTCATGCAACTCCCGCCATGAATAGAGCATCTTCGTTCCCGCAGTACATGGACACGAGCGACTTCGACATGAACCTCGCTCCTCGGTCCGGTGACGTGTCCTTGGGCTACCTTTCACCCCCTCTCAACAGGCCCAGAGCATCACGAGCGCCTTCCGTCACAGAATCTGTAGCAAGCTCTGCACCTAGCACGCGGACCGACTTCTCCCGAGCTGTTTCACCAAGTGTAACAGAAATGTCACGATGGGGCAAAAGGAACAGCGATAACAGCTGGTCCTGTGCATATCCAGGGTGCACATCAAAATCCACGTTCCACCGTGGATGCGACTTGCGAAAGCATTACAAGAGGCATACAAAGTCGCTGTATTGCCGCCACGAAGGCTGTCCGCAAGCCACAGAGGGTGGATTTTCGAGCAAGAAGGACCGCGCACGACATGAGGCCAAGCACAACCCAACAATCGTCTGTGAATGGGACGGATGTGAGAGGCTATTCAGCCGACAGGACAATATGGTGAGTCAAACCAACTCAAAGTCTGACGCCCTATTCTGATGACTCCACTTTAGAAGGATCACGTCAGGCGAGTGCACAAGCGTCGCGTGCACTGAAAGAACGCGTGGCGAAGGATGAGCTGAGCGTGTTTCAGAGTCTCAGATCTCTTGGAAGTAAAAAGAGGAGTATGATTCCATGTTGGTATCACACTCCTATCACGATGCCTTTCATCGTTTGGTTGCAGTAGTGCTCACAGCTGTTGGATTGCTACGTCACATCAAGAATCGACCATGAGCGGTCTACTCATGGTGACACCGCAGCATGCAGAGTCTGCTGACAAGCTCCCTCCTACTACATCCGCACCGCCACTGTTCACAGGGCGCCCTCTGAATCGCACTCGTATGACGAGAAGCTGTTGACTCGGTCTCGCCGAGAATACGATCAACTTGCTGTCGATCCAGGCCTCCCTCGACCCCCTTCAAGAACGCGCAAAGTGGACTTCCTAATCCGGTAATCCGGAATCTGAATCGCACTGATCATCTATCCTTTCAGCAAAAAGACAATCAAAGCTGGACTACTAGTTCGCAGCGGCAATAGCGCGGAGACAATCAAAAGATTCTTGAGAACCGGGTCATCATTGTGGCCGATAGGTCCAGCGTCAGAAAGCTGCGTATGAGCCATATGCAAGCCACAAATTGTAGGAACATGCGGCTTCGCTCAGCGCCGCAAAATCCTTCTCGAATGGGCTGCAGCTAAACAATGAAGTCGAGCGCTTATGTCCGATAAGCAATGGGACATGGTTGCGCCTCTATGACTCTACCCTGCGTGGCGGAGTTGAGAATCAATAGAAATTCTAATTGATGCATGGAATGCGCCAAACAATTGTTTGCCCACCATACCACGTGTACATCGTTCGATAGCTTCTACGCCGTGCACGCATCCCGGGCTGAGGACATTGCGTCGGATGTATAAATCCAGTTCGTTCGAAATTGGGTTCGCCAGTTGTATGCGGTAAATGCATATTTGTTGTGCAAGCGTTCGCACAGTTGGCCGAAGACTTTAGGGCTCGAGATCGGCATGCGGGTCCGTGCTGAACAACGTGGGCGCTCGCTAGAACTTGCTAGTTGCCCACACCGTTCCTTGAAATCGCTCGAAGTCAGAAAGCTGACAGAAGTGTGGACGGAGAATCCCATATAGACTGGGAAGCTAATTTGCTGACATAAGTTTTTGAAGGATTTGACATGACGGGGCTTGAGTAACCTTCCCGCGTGATATGAATCAGGAGAGTTCACACAGCTGTGGGCTTGCATGGCACGGCTTGGTGTTGAGTGGCTGACCAGAGGACGGATGTTGTTCGTACACTTTCTGAACACGTCAATTTGACTGCTGATTGCTGAGGGTAAAGTGCCCAACAACTGCAAATGAAAGATCAAACTTCGCACCTCCAATCACGAACTCGTCGTAGCTGGCACGATTATCGTCGAATACTCCGTCACATGCGTCGGCGTTGGCTCCCACGCAGTTCTCTTGGTCGAAGTCGTTCCCCATTTCTCCGAAAATTCAGGATATAGCGACCTGTATTTTCCTGTTGGGCTCCATTCTGGAAAAGTAGCCCATGAGGGAGGCACTTCACTCGTTTCGGCAGGGTCGAGAATTACTGTTGAGCCTGCAATCGTCATGGTTTGCGACCAAGTCGACATTGTGAGGATCAGATCGCCATTCTGCATTGTTGCGATACGGCTGCCAGGTAAGAGAGCTGTTTGTGTTGTTGTGGAAGGCGGAGCGACTATGATGGTGGAGTGTATTGTTTTGAGTGGTGGTCGAGTGTGAGTGTTCTTTGCGATGGAAAGTTTATTTGTGGCGTCTGTGGGTGGCATTGTCCAGGTACTGACGCCTGTCGGCCAACTGGTGGGCCAGGTACTGGTCTCTGCCTTGTCGTCCCAGATTGTGCTGACCGTGGGCTTCAGATAGGGATAGTATCTTGTTCGCTGCGTTCCGCTGACTTCACCTGTGGCGGTGCCCCAGTCGAAGGTCGAAGCATAGTATGTACTGTAGTAAGGCGGTCCATGCCAGCTGGTCTGAGAAGACTCAACTGCTTGGTCTTGCTCGTAAGCTCTCAAGCAAGCTTTGTATCCATCATTTGGCCACGGGGGATACTTGTTCTGGGAACCGGGCTTCGGTTGCAACCAATTGCCTTTCTGGTCTTTCTTCCAAGGCATCGCTACAGGCCATTGCGGTTTCATCTGCTCGCAAGTACTGATCACCGTCCCCGGCGTACCGCACCATCCATATTTGAAGACTTCGGTCCACATCTCGCAGCCAGTTAAAGCATTCAATTCGTGAACTTTGAGCCACCAGTAGGGATCGTTGTCATGGTGTTTCTTCGCGTTCCAATAGTCGGTTGTGTTGTACTCTAAATCCATAAATGGATCATATTTGCACTGAGAGTCATACTCCCAGAAGGGGTTTGCGAGGTCGAGATAATTCATTTTGTCCTTCATTCCAGGTTGGCCTGGCGCCTTGAAGTTGAGGTACGGACCTTTGGAGAGGAGGCCTGTGTGGCCGTCTGGATTCGTGCGAGGGTCTTCACAAAAAGGTTCTACGGGGCATGAAGAGTCAGTGAACACGGAGAACTATCATAGTTACGTGACGCTCGTCCAGCGCTGTTCGTAACAGCCACATGTCGAGGGCAAGGTTGCAGAGCCGGTCGTTGTACGTACTAACGATTGCAAGGTCGTACCCAGTTTGTCCGTTACAGTACACCATTATGGAACGTCCCACACGATCAGTATCGTCTGCGTCTACAAATGGAAGTCAGCCAAAGCCGATCATTTAAGCAATAGAAATCAGCTCGCACTTACTGAAAGCCGGTAAACATTTCGTACTCTCCCCGGTCGATTTGTTCCGATCCTCGAACGTCACCAACTTGTTTCCGTTGCATTCCTCTCCCTCATAGACCGCCAGCGTACAGTTCCAAATCGTCTGATCTTTCGATTTCGGATGTTCGGGACGAACTGGCATTTCAAACAGCAAACTTTGAAATCTGTGTGTGAAGCTCTTGCACCGGCCTGATTGTAGCTGATATTGTCCGAGTTCAGCATCCTGGCGGGAACAGCCGTATTCCCACCAGGTTTTCAAGTCGAGCTTGTCACCGTTGTGGGAGGAGCTGAACCCCTCCCAGTTATTTGCGTTGATTCCTGGATGGTAGGGACGATTGGGGTGGCCGCCAGCGGGGAGTGATGCGAGAACGGCGAGCAGCGCGGCGGGCTTCAACAGCTTGCGCATCTTCCTCCCGTCGTAAGTGTGATCTGCTTGGCCCTGGCGTTGCTCTGCCTGTAACCTCGGGATCAAGCTATGATAAATTACTGTAGATCGTTAGCGCACTCGAGCATATCTCTTTCAATATCTCTTTTCGGAAACATAAGCGAAGGTCCAGCTAGTTCAAAAAGACCTGCCATGCGGACTTGTGCTCTGCCAAGCCATGGTACCATGGACGGCATAGAGAATTCGCCGTGCTTCCCATGAACTGTGCTAAATGCCTGAGGCCTGGCCTTGACCAGACCCTAATCGCTCGACGGGATGGCTGTACAGCGGGACATCGCTCTTAAACACATCGGCAGCGTCATTCAGGGCACCCGCGTGCCAGCTTGTACTTTTCCATCGGAGAATATATCTTGGCGATGCGAAGCTCGCCTCGATACCTAGCTCTGCGGATCGCTTTGATAACCTCCGATGGGACGAGAGAGAATAGTGGAGATCGCGGATGCAATGCCCTGTTGTGAAAATGTCAGTACCGCATAAGCTGTGGCGTGAAGCGTGGTGTCAACTCACCGCGCTGTCATAGGCCTGTTCAGCTCGTAGTCAATACGTCAGATTTCTGCCACATGCCTTTGGGGCGCAGCGCGGAGGCGAAGAAGAACGGAAAGGTCACGACGCCTTCTGGGATTGCGATATGAGTCCGTCACCGGTTGAAAGCAGCTTGCCGTCGCGTGCGGAGATTGGAGGCTCGCATCGAGTAGTGACTTGCTCAACTGATACAGGAGACACTTGCATCTGCTGGTCCTGGCATAATGGATGCGCTCCGCAGTCACGGGCAGAGCTGGGGCAATGAATGTGGCAGCAGCGGAGGTGGTCTCAGATTCGGCAGTCACTGAGAAGGAGCTCTCTGGCCGTGTTTGCGATGGATCCAAATCTTCAGGAGCCCACCTCCCTTCACCCACATAGAGCTTCGTAAAACGGCCGGCCTGGCCAGTCAGGTCATGTGAACATCAAAGAAAATACCGGGCTTATCTATACAGTCAGCCTGTTCTACACTTCCGCCACTTACCCACAAAGTAGCAGCATCTGGCCTGAATGTCCCTTTTTGTTGATTGGCTTTACCTCCCCTTCTTCACCCAGTCCTGTACACTCTCCCTCACACCCTGTACTTTTTCTTCTGCCATGGCCAACCCCATTTGGCTGTGCGCCTTCCCGGTCTCAATGAAATGCCTGATACCATCTCTGGCTCTAATGTGATTATCCGCAATCACGGGGAACTTCTTCTCGTAATGCCACGCCAAGTTGCCGACGTTCTCTGTTGTTCGCGGGACGACGTAGTTGGCTGTGACGACTCCTGTTATGATGGGCGTCGCGAACCGGAGGAGGATGTTGCGGTTTCGTGAGACGATGCTGCCGGCCATTGCTGCGACGAGCACGTATATACCGCCTGGGAGGAGCTTCTCGTTGCTCTCTTTTGGTGGGGCGAGGGAGGCAACGGTCGAGGTGAAGCTGTGCTCTGCGTCCATGAAGCGGGTCATGCCATTGTTGACGGCATCTTCGGCGCGGACTGCGTAATCGTGCAACGCCAGACGACCATTTCGAATTTGGGCGGCGAGTTTATCGGTGGGTGTTGTTCGTCGAGGAGTCGCGTTTTGTTCGCGTTGTTCTGGTTCGGGTCTGGTTGTGATGCCAGAGGCTGGGGGAGGAGTCGTTTGGGCAATCTCGCGCGGTGAAGGCTCGTCGTAGTCGTAGATGGACTTTCGCTTTCGCTGTTTGTGCGGTCAGTCCATGTTTCCTGTGCGGTCTCCTGCGTATCGTACGATCTCTTTTACGGGATCTGCTGCTGGTTCTTCTGCGAATGCGCTCCGTTTTGGTAGGACAGCTAGACCGGCGACGAGGCCGCCCAGTGGCAGAAGGTGCTGAAGTATGTTAGTCACATCTCATCAACTTGGC
The DNA here is from genome assembly GCA_002933655.1 of Cercospora berteroae. Taxonomy (NCBI): domain Eukaryota; kingdom Fungi; phylum Ascomycota; class Dothideomycetes; order Mycosphaerellales; family Mycosphaerellaceae; genus Cercospora; species Cercospora berteroae. The sequence goes on along the minus strand of PNEN01000397.1, from coordinate 121,621 downwards.
CAGGGTCATTCCTCACCTGCCGCAGTAATGGAGCAGCCATGGCGTATGTTGCTCTGTCCAATGCCTTGCTCAACGTCCACGAGACGCTGCTGATCGGAGCTGCGGGAGGCCTCGGGAGAGCGAGGCTTGGCATCGATCATCGCCTCGCCTCGCCTGTTCCCAAGTGAGGTCCTCTTTCCTCTCACATCGCACAGAATAGCGGCAGCATGAAACGGGTGGCACGGCAGTGGACATGTCCCTCATGTGCACTGCGGCAACCGCGTCGAGGTCTGGTCACTTCGACGCGCGCCAAGGGAGCTGCAGCCGCTGCTGCAGCGTCGGCCGACGACTATCGACCCGTATCGAAAGCAGATCCATCCATTGCCCACGATGACAGGACATTGAGACAAGTCTTCGACTCGCCCGACTTCTGGAAGGACTTCTCATCGAAGCAAAAGTATCACTATGGAGGACATAAGAATGCGGGTCTCTTCCAGAATCGATACCTTTACGAACCCGCCGGATTCGAACGATGGGCGAACGATGTGTTGCAAAAGTGCCAAAGGATTGTCGCAAAAGTGTTGCAATATGATTCCGTGGAGCAGTACAAGCGTGTTGCTCGAGATATGGACAGATTGAGCGACTTGCTGTGTCGTGTCATCGATCTAAGCGACTTCATTCGCTCCGTTCATCCGGATCCGAAGATACAAGCAGCGGCGAGTCAGGCATATGCGATGATGTTCCAGTACATGAATATTCTGAATACTACGAGAGGACTAGACACTCAGCTAAAGCACGCTCAATCGACACCAGAGGTATGGGAATCATGGAGCCCAGAGGAACAAACAGTAGCGGACATCTTGATTCGAGACTTTGCAAAAAGCGCAATAGAATTGCCCGAGCAGCAAAGGCAGGCCTTTGTGGATATTTCAGATGAGATTGCTGTGGTTGGGAATGACTTCGTGGACAAGATGACTGCCGAAAAGCCAGTCCTGTCGATCGAGAGCAGCCGAATGAAAGGCATGGACCCGGTGTTTGTGAGGCAGCTGACGAAATGGGGGCGAGTGAACTTGCCAACGGAGGGAATGCCGGCGACCATCGCGATGCGGACAGTAGAATATCCGGACACACGACAGGAAATATACATGGCCAATAGGACCTCATCGGCAGCCAACGTTCAACGACTGGAGCGGCTGCTGAAGAAACGTGCAGAATTGGCAGACTTGTCAGGATACGACAGCTTTGCGCACATGACGCTCACGGACAAGATGGCCAAATCGCCTGAAGCCGTAACGTCATTTCTGAATGGCTTAGCTCAGGTGAATGCCCCAAAAGTGCGAGAAGAATTGCAGGAACTGCTGGAATTGAAGAAGAGCGATGCTCAGAGGGGTGCGGACAGGCTCAATGCTTGGGACCGGGACTACTACACGGCTCAGCTGCTGCAGTCGATGCGTTCCAAAGCACGGACTCCAGATTTTCTGAGCGCCTACTTCTCTCTGGGCACCGTCTTCCAGGGCCTCTCTCGTCTCTTCCATCGCCTCTATGGTATCCGTCTCGTGCCTCATCAGACGCTACCGGGAGAGACATGGAACGAGGACGTGCGACGCCTCGATGTCATCGACGACCACGAAGGCCATATTGCAGTCATCTATTGCGATCTGTTCGAGCGACCAGGCAAATCGCCCAATCCAGCACACTTTACACTTCGATGCTCCCGTCGGATTTCCGAGGAAGAGATGCAGGAGGCGGCTGAAGTCACTTCGCGGCCCAACTCCCCCTTTGCGACAGCACAAGAAGCCGTAAACGATGGCTTAGCCACCAATTTCAACCCTCGCGACAACAACGCCCTCTACCAACTCCCCACCATCGCTCTCATTTGCGACTTCTCCATGCCAGCATCCTCTACCTTCTCCCGCCAGCGCCCAGCACTCCTTACTTTCCGCGAACTCACGACCCTCTTCCACGAAATGGGCCACGCTCTGCATTCCATCTGCGGCCGCACCGCTCTGCAGAACGTCTCCGGAACCCGCTGTGCCACAGATTTCGCCGAACTCCCCTCCGTTCTAATGGAGAATTTCGCTTCCGCGCCAGAAGTCCTAGCCCTCTATGCCCGCCACTGGGAAACCGACGCCCCGCTCGATCCTGCACGTGTCCAGGAACGCGTACAAATTGATCGCAGAATGCAAGGCGCCGAGACAGAATCCCAAATTCTGCTTGGTATGCTCGATCAGGAGTTCCATTCTTCTGCTCCAATGTCCTGGCAACGCGAAGGTGAATCTACGGAATTATACCATCGCGTCTGGAACCAGTATTCTGCTATTCCCGAACCCCGAGGAACGTCTTGGCAGGGCTTCTTCGGGCATTTGTTTGGATATGGTGCGACGTATTATAGCTATCTGTTCGATCGCGCTATTGCGGGGAAGATTTGGCGGGATGTGTTTCAAAGGCAGGTGGGCGATGCGGTTAATCCGGAACGGGGACAGGTTTTCCGTGAGGAGGTGCTGAGGTGGGGTGGAGGAAGGGATGGGTGGAAGTGTGTTGCGGGTGTTTTGGGAGAGGGGGAGAAGAGGGAGGTGTTGGAGGAGGGTGGGAAGGGGGCTATGGAGAGGGTGGGGTTGTGGGGAGTGCATAATTGAAGGGGTAGAGGGAGTGGGAAGATGCGGAAATTATGAGATGAGATGGTGTACATATGTATGATGGAAAGTGCTGCGTGTGTTGAGGTCAGATCGTGAAGAAAAATAGATGTATCGATGGATACATTACGGCCTGTACAGCTTTATCGTGTTGGTTGCGGTTCGGGTCGACGTTCCTACTGCCAGCATTTTTGTTCTGCCGCTGAATGCTGTGTCACTATCGCAAAGCTGGTACTTTTGATCGCTGGCTCGATCGCTCACAACTGGCTAAGCCGTTGTATCCTGTTTCTCGATCGTTAAGCCATAGCGGATCAAGCTCCAGAAGCTTTCTTTGAGCACTCTGAAGACAGCACTTGCGCCCCTGTTTTTGTTGCTCAGAGTTGGTTTTGCGTGGTCTTCGGCTGCAGCTTTCTGTCCTGTGCTTCCCTGAAGTCTTTGTCGATTTAGTGGTGCTGGTGCTGGGTCCGAACGCGTGGCAGCTCTCGTACTCGTTACCTGGTTGATGAGTGTTCGACCAGACCTCAGCATGTAATCATCTGATCACATTGATTCCAAGGACTTCGCTTAGCCATGCACATAGTATAGGGCAATTTGAGGGTGGCGAATGTCAAGCGAACCCCTGTGCTCCGCGCATATTGGCAACATTGGCGATTTGCCATTGTCCTTCACCGTTGCGCTTCCATTTGACCACACTGATCGTCTGTCGACAAAGTGTCGACGGATAGCCTGTGACTTCCAGGAGAGCAAATGTGGTGCCGAGACCTTTGCACTCGTCGGCATCCACTGCAATGTCCACGATTCTCGACTGGAATTCGGGATTCTCTGCTACGATAGCTTTGTGATCGACCATGTGGCCCTTGAAATCACTGCTTCGGACATTGCCATCTTGGTTGACTTTGATCCAATTAGGGGAGATGAGGCCGGATTGTGCCAGTTCCATGAAGCGGCGTTCGTTGTACAATTTGATGCCGATGGCTGTTAGGCGTTCCAATTCCTTGGTGAGCGCATTGTCTATCTTCGGCAGGTTGAAATACTTGGAGGAGCGGTCGAAGTTAGGGAGGAGGAGGTTCAAGGATGTCGCGGGTTGGCGAGGCTTGGACGCCTCTACTGGCGTCAGTGGCGAGTTGGAGGCGTTGCTCATGCTGGCGTGGGAGTGGTGGCGGTGGAATGGTACCGTGGCGGATCAGCTCTCGTCCAGTCTGGTAGGTGGCAGTACACTTGATTTCGCTCTCCGACCTGGCCCCGCATCATCTGCTCTCAGCAGCTATATCGTCCTGGTGGAATATGTCAGTCTCCTGGGCATACATATCACCCGGGACAACAGAGTGACGCGAGAGCAGTGCATTCCGTCCGACGCTCGTCCTTCCGGACAAACGGCGGAGTACCTGAGGTGAGGACGCCCGCCTTACGCAGGCAGGCTGATCAGGTCGGCATGCCAATCCTTCGTGAGTTGCAGCTCGCCGAAGAGGACTGGGCGACGATCCGGATTGCTAGCGGCTGGGGAGCGGTGCGGCGCGAAACCTACGGCGTGCATCAACCGCAACGGCCGGTCCTATTTTCCATGTCTGCACGCGTCGCGGCCACTTCACCTCCTGCAATGATATTTGTGATTGCTTCGGTCGGTGTGCAGAAGCGAGCTTCACGACGGCGGAGACGAGCGCAGTTTGGGCAGTGCGAGCTCTGCGGAGAGCTGGGCCCGCTCGGCAGCTCCGTCGACTCCACTGCCGCCGCCACCCGCCGTACTCGTTCTCGACCACTCTCGCCCACGCGACGAAGCCGTGGCAGCCCGGCCAGCTCGACGCCCGAGAACAGCGAGACCATGCTACCACGGCCGCGCTGTCGTCGCGCGCTGCCCCGGAGCGGCGCCGACGGCCATCGCAGCGCGTGTCTCGGCGTGGCTGCTGCCGCGGTTCGAGCGAGCCGACCAGACGTCGCATCGAATGCGCGAGGCGTCATTCTGACCTCTGCATGGCCGCGCACGCAGGGGCGTTTTTTCTGCTGCAGCGCGCCAAATTCCTCCGCCCGCGCGGACGGGCGGTCGCCAAACGGCAGCGGCGGCAGGCTCTGCTGTGGCTGGGAGAGAAGCGAGACGAGAGGAGCGCTCTCCACCGCCGCCTCGTCCAGCACCCAGCACCAGCACCCAGCGCCATTGTCCGGCTCCGACTGCTGCCCGCGGAGAGCTCTCCATTGTTGTGCCCGTGCCTGACCCACTGTCGTCGCACGACCTCTCCTACTGACTTCGCAGTGCTCTGCACGTTCTAGATTCACCCGCGACGCCTCCGTCCCTGTGCTGAAATCGCCGCGCCGCCCCTCCTCATGTTCTGAAGCCGCCCGCGTCGCCGCCCGCGGCACCATGTCGACCCTCCAAGAGCGCGAGACCCAGCGCTACTACCAGCCATGGCTGGCCGCCCACGGCTCGAGTCTGAATGTCGCCAAGCACGTCGATTCTATCGCCCAATTCCACTTGCAGAAACAAGGCTACCAACCCAAGACCTCGCGGGACAAAGCCATCACCGCATTCGCCCAGCTCGTTTCCCTGCGCCTCGACGTGAAACGATGTATGGTATCGCTGATCGACACTACAAACCAGTACATCCTCGCCGAGGCCACGCGGTCCTATTCGGCAGCGAAGAATGTGGGCAAGGACGGTGACGAACTGTGGCTGGGGAGCACCATTCTGTCCCGCCCGGACGCCGTGTGCGAACACTGTATGTTCAATACATGCTCAGCGCCTGAGGAAGATGGCCGCATGTATCACACCAAGGGCCTCATTGTGCCCGACTGCCGCCTTGATGATCGTTTCAAGGACCGCTCATACGTTCTCTCCGAGCCTGGCGTACGATTCTACGCCGGTGTGCCACTGTACTCGCGCAACGGAATTATGATTGGTGCAATAGCGGTATCGGACATTGAGCCTCGCGCCGGCCTTGCGGCGGAGCAGTTGCGCCTGCTGCAAGAGACTGCCCAGAACGTTATGGAACACCTTGAATGGGCGCGAGATCGCGTTGATCGCTTCAAGGGAGACCGCATTGTGCGGGGCATGGCTTCTTTCATTGAAGACTGCGCTGCGAATCACGATGGGCCTGCTCGAGACGTTTCAGCAGAACCTAAGGCAGCAGACTCTGGAGAAAGGCCGAACAACGCTTCAGCCTCCAGACCAAAGTCGAGGCAGTCGCATAGGCCTGCATTGGTCAGTAGGAAATCTACCAGGAATGCTGGCTCGAAGGGCGAAGGGCGAAGAGACGGCATGACTCGCATGTTTGCTGCCGCTGCGGACATCCTGCGCGAAGCGACTCTCGCCGATGGCTGTGCCTTGTTTGGCGCCACAGCAGATAGTGGCCGCACACCGAACATCAGAGCAACCCCGCACAACCTGGATGGGGTGACGCAGAATCACACAGGGACAATGTATGGCCAGGCATCGCCGAGCTCAGACTCTGGAGGGCATGATACGAACACGTCAGATTCCGACTCGACTCCTGCCTCGAGACCCTGCAAGATCCTTTCATTTGCCGTTGCAGATGAGCAAGCCCGAGCTGGAATCGAGACCGGTACAGCTTTGACACTTGCTACCCTGGAAAAGTACTTTGCGCTGTACCCGCACGGCAAGACCTTTTCATTCACCGAAGAGGGTGCTGGCATATCGTCGGAAGAAGAAAGTGACGCCGTTGCGAGTGCGACAGAAGCAGAGCCCTCGACAGCTCCGAACAGTGATGGCCAGTCTACCGCGGGCAGAGGTCGCGCGCGCCACCGGCGGATGGACCATAAAGAGCTTCTCAAGAAAATACCCGGCGCAAAGACGGTCATATTTCTGCCCCTCTACGACCACGCAGAGGAGAGATTGATTGCAGGCATATTCCTCTGGACTTCAGTGACGGGCAGGATGCTTCAAGACTCTGACCTGTCATACCTTCGTGCGTTTGGCAACTGTATCGTAAGCGAAGTCATCCGCATGAACATGCAGAGAAACGAAGCTGCCAAAACGACATTCATTGCGTCCATGTCACATGAATTACGCAGTCCGCTTCACGGCATCCTAGGCGCAGCAGAATTCCTGATGGACACGGTGAACGACTCCTACCAGTCCGGGCTCGTCACTTCCATCGTCACTTGCGGTAGAACCTTACTCGATACGCTCAATCACGTCCTGGATTACAGCAAGATTAACAAACTGGGTCGCACGCAAATCCGGAGGCGGGCAAAACAGAACAAGCCCATTAATTTGGCATCCGACTCGACGTTGGAGAGCTTGAATATTACTGCCGACGTAGACCTCGGCATCCTTGTGGAAGAAGTCGCTGAGGCCGTCACTGCTGGACACACGTTCAAACGACTTCCGGAGACCGCGTCCCTCTCCAACGCACATCAGAACGGGTCGGTGGGAGAGCCGGCTGATACATTGACTCGCGCCAATTCCTCAGGGCTCGCCGCTGGACATGTGATGGTACTTCTGGACATATCGCCCCGCCGCTCCTGGCTTGTACGCATCCAACCCGGCGCTTTGCGACGAATTGTCATGAACTTATTGGGAAACGCACTCAAATACACCTCCGAGGGATTTGTTGCTCTCTCCCTGCGAGCGCAAGAGAGTTCGGACCACACACGGACAACAGCGCTCATCCGGATCGTAGATTCGGGGAAGGGCATGTCGGAGTCGTTCCAGCGCGATCGCCTTTTCGTTCCCTTCTCGCAAGAAGATCCCTTCCAACCCGGTACAGGGTTGGGGCTAAGTATAGTCAAGCAGATCGTCGATTCTCTCGGCGGCAGAATCGACGTCAAGTCTGAACAAGGAGTAGGTACCGAGATTGATGTTCACCTGAGTCTGCCAACGGCCACCGCCACCAATCCAGGTCAGTCAGAAGGAATCGGTAATGGCACCGCTCCTGGCGACTCACAGGATGTCCCCGTTGTGGTTGACCACGAAATGATACGCATTGAGCAGAGGACTCGAGGTCGACATCTTGTCATCCTTGATCCTTTCGGTACTAAGCAGAGCCGACTGCCCACGAGTCCGGCGTCCAGGTTCATGCAGACGTTGCGCGAAATCACCTCTAGCTGGTTCGGCATGAGAGTGTCTCATAGCACTGAGATGAATATCGCAGATGCTGACATTTAGTAAGTTTCCGAAGGGACCTTGAAAAGCTTGCAGATGCTGACAAGTCTCGTAGTGTCTTCTGCGAACCTCCCCCCGTAGAAAAGCTACGCGAGCAGAACCGACTCATGGATGAAATGGCTCCAAAAGGGAGGCTGAAGCGTGACAAGCGAGAAGTCCCTATTATTATCGTATGCATGAATGACCAAGATGCTGTCAACATGACTCGCACCCAACAAAATACGCTGCGCGACTTGGGGCGGATCGTCGAGGTCATTCCGCAGCCCTGCGGGCCTCGGAAACTGGCCAAGACATTTGACCACTGTCTTCGCAGAGCCGAAGAAGTGACGCATGGGCGGGAGGAGTCCGGAGAGAGCGTCCCTACCTCGCCGACAATCGACAAGGACAGCGAAATCCCCCAACAGGATAAGGTTGCGCAACAACACCAACACCCAGCGACGAGCGAACAAGCCGAAGAAAAGCCACGCCACAACATGGACGACCTTCGGAAAACTGTCAGCGCCGCCGTGTCGTATCCCAGAGCACCTCCAATTGACCCTAGCACTCCTTCGCTGCAGTCCCCCGAAGAGCAACAGAACAAACAGCTTCGAGGCCCGCTACAGGATCGCACGAGACCGCCGCTCGACAAGAACGACAGTGGGCGGACCATTGTACCGGAGAAGAAGACACCGACGCCTCACCTGCTGCTCGTGGATGATAACAAAATCAACCGACAACTACTGGTCATGTTCATGAAAAGATGCAATTTCACCTATCGCGAAGCCGAAAACGGGCAGGAAGCCTTGGACTTGTACAAAGAAAGCGCTGCGCAAGTTCTGTTAGACGCATCTCCAACGACGACAAGTCCCGAAGATCAGAAATCAGAACCGGAGATCACTATCTCCGAACTCAGAAAAGATAGTACTTCAAGCAGCGGCACTCTGGATAGCGTTAATACCAGCGCCAGCTCGAGAACCAGACCTGCTCCTTTTGATTTCGTTCTCATGGACATTAGTATGCCGATCATGGACGGAATGGAGGCGACGAAAAGAATACGTGACTATGAAAGGCAGAACGGGTTGAAGAAGAGTACTGTCATCGCCCTCACGGGCCTCGCTAGTGAGAAGGCGAGAGAGGAAGCTGAAACAGTTGGAATCGATGTTTTCCTGCCAAAGCCGGTCAAGTTTAAGGAGCTGAGGACTTTGCTAGAGATGGAGAGTCGAGGGGATGTCAAGGCTAGTGTGGCATGATCGGTGAAGGGAAAGCTGGTTGCAGACCTGGCTTGCAGATGATGTCTTTGTGCATTGCGAGGGCGTTATGGGCATTCTTTTGTAATTTTGAGGAGCATGTGCTTGCATTGAGCGATTGGTTACTCGCTTTGGAGCACCTGGAATGCATTTTGGGATGTAAGGCACTTTACGGCCTTTGGCGATGGTTGATGGCATTTGGGGTCCGGTGGTGGAGCTGTTGCAGCTCGCATTGCTATAGACGGACATGCATTCGATGGCGAAACCTGAGGCATGACAATGATACCCGGAGATGGAGACGACGATGCGGACCGGGCAAGGCGAGGGTTACAACCTATAAAGCAAGAGAAACAAAAGTTCCAGAACGTACACGCGTTGTCAAACGTGGTATACAATAAACTCTCAATCTGCGAGTTGAGTCCAGTATGTTTCATTTTTCGCGCAGTAGAATGCATAGTTGTTCAATTGCTGGGGAAACCCAGAAATCCCATAAATCTCTCAGCTTTTCTGTGCATCACAGAGCTAACGAGAGCAAAGAGGCTGTGGAACGAGCATTGGGTGAGTTGCTAGAGGGAAGGACGAGGTAATAACTAGTTCAATGTCTCCGGTTTTCGAAAACAATACAGATGCCAATGTGCTTGGATATGTATGTAGCGGACTGGAAGCCAACGCCGACTCCCAGAGCATAATTTTTATTTACTAATCACCTCTCTCGACTGCTCTCAATCGAGGACAGACCAAAGTACTTCCTTGATCAATTTCATGTCCCGCTCCACATCGACTTGCCAATTCGCCACCGCGAATCTCGCAGCTGGTCGGCCATCCCATACCGTACCGCTCACGTAGATTCTTCGCGTCGCGTTGATTTTTTGGACTAATGTTTCGTTCACTTCGTCGTTTAATGCGCGGAATAACACCACTACGTATATCCGATTCAGCCATTGTTCTTTCACTCGTCTGAAGCTTGGCGGGAACCTGGGTAAAAGTTCTAATGCGGGTTCACTTTGAATGAATGTCCCGATTGCGCGGGCGAGAGCGATTTGTGATTCGAGGATGGAGAGGTAGCCTGCGCTGCCGTGGGCTAGGAGGGTGCTGTAGACTGGTAGAGCGCGGAAACGGCGAGAGTTTTCGATTCCGAGGTTCGCGGGTGAGGGAATGGAGGTATCGGATGGAGAGAAGTAGGCCGCGCCGGAATTTTGGAATACAGCTTGGCCGAGGGAGAGATGCCGGGAGAAGAAGAGACCGCAGTCGTAGGGGACGTTGAGGAGTTTGTGGGCGTCGCCTGTTATGCTGTCGGCTAGTTCGAGGTGTTCGACGCCTTGGGCCATGACGGCGTAGTCGTTTCTGTCGGTTGGTAGGAGGCGGGCTTGGAGGCCGAAGGCGGCGTCGACGTGGATCCAAGCGGAATATTTGTTTGCGAGCTCGCGGATTGTGAGGAGGTCGCCGGCTGTGGTGGCGAAGAAGCCTGTGTTGACTTCGCCTGCGGAGATGACTATTATGGAGGCTGTGCGGGGTTTGGAGAGTTCTTTTTCGAGCCATGGGAGGTCGAAGTTCCAGGGGGTGTGGTAGAGGCCGAGAGGTTTGATGGAGTTTCTGCCTAGGCCGACTATGGATGCTGCTTTTCCAAGGGACGAGTGAGGTGTGGTTGTGAGGATTTGGATCGTGTGAATGTCTACTTTGTTGAATGTTTCGTGGATGCCATCTTCGGATATGTTGGCAGTCACGCCCTTCTTTCTGGCAGCTTCGGCGATGACCCATTCGCGTCCACAAGCAAGACCGAGAACGTTACTGGCAGTGGCTCCGGTGGTGAAGATGCGGTGTTGCCATTCATCTTGCGGCAGCTTGATCATGTCCAGAATTTGGCGAAGGGCTGCATCCTCGACATCTGTAGCTATTGTGTCGTTGGGTAGATGAATGGCCACTGACTGGTCGTATCGAGTGACTAGCTCATCGGCGAGAGATGCAGCTCGAGTAGAGCCTCCGGTAACGAAGCCATAGTAGTTCGGTGTCTGAGAGCTTTGGTTGAGTGCCGGTTCAATGACTTGCTGCAGATGCTTGATGGCTTGGGCTGTGCCTAGACCTTGAGCAGGCAGGGTTCGTATGAGCTCTGATCTAGACTTTTGTATCGTTTCTGGATCAGGAAGGATCGGTGTTGACATGATGGTAGAAGAGAGGAAAGCTTGAGGACCTACGAAGGGCTATGAGAAATCTTTGGAGCCTGGAAGAGTCAGTGAAAGACTGGACTTAAACGAGCAGAATGAGTCTAACTTGTTAGTCGACAGGAAGTGGCATTGATAGTCACCCCTGTGGGATGTTTCAGGGCTTGGCGGAACGGAGCGGGACCCGGCAAGTATCGCCAGTCGCGAGGCAAGCTCCAAAAAGTTGTACAGACGTTGGAGCGGGCAGCAAACACGACTTCTTCGACACATCACGCTGCCAAAACACGCGCATTATCATGTCGGCAGCTCAACTTCTCAACCCAAAGGCAGAGTCGCGCCGGCGCGGCGAAGCACTCCGCGTCAACATCTCAGCGGGTGAAGGACTGCAAGATGTGCTCGCCTCCAATCTGGGCCCAACCGGGACACTGAAGATGCTGGTTGATGGCTCGGGCCAAATCAAGCTCACCAAGGATGGCAGTGTACTGCTGAAAGAGATGCAAATACAAAACCCGACGGCAGTCATGATCGCGCGAGCGGCCACGGCACAGGACGAAATTTGCGGTGATGGGACGACGAGCGTTGTGCTCATGGTCGGCGAGTTGTTGAAGCAAGCAAATCGATACATTGCCGAAGGTCTCCATCCACGAGTCATCACCGACGGCTACGAAGTGGCGAAGAACGAGACACTGCGCTTTCTGGACGAGTTTAAGCTGCCTCGAGACGTTGATCGGGAACTTCTCATCAACGTTGCACGGACGAGCTTGACCACGAAGATCAACAAGACTCTGGCTGAACAGCTGACTCCAGACATCGTGGACGCCGTCTTGGCCATCTATCAGGCTCCCGCAAAGCCCGATTTGCACATGATCGAGATTATGACGATGCAGCACCGCACCGCTGCAGACACACAGCTGATTCGAGGATTGGCGTTGGACCACGGAGCGAGACATCCAGACATGCCCAAGGATGTGCGAAATGCGTACATATTGACACTGAACGTGAGCTTGGAGTACGAGAAGAGCGAGATCAACAGTGGCTTCTACTACAACAGTGCAGAGCAGAGAGAAAAGCTGGTCGAGAGCGAGCGAAGATTCGTCGACGATAAGCTGAGGAAGATTGTAGAGCTGAAGAAGGAGGTCTGCGGGACCGATCCCAAGAAGGGCTTCGTCATCATCAACCAGAAAGGTATCGACCCATTGTCGCTCGACGTGCTGGTGAAGAATGGCATTTTTGCGTTGCGAAGAGCAAAGAGGAGGAATATGGAACGACTACAATTGATCTGCGGTGGCACAGCACAGAACAGCGTGGATGACTTGTCACCCGATGTACTGGGCTGGGCCGGCCATGTGTACGAGCACCAATTGGGAGAGGAGAAATACACATTCATCGAAGAGGTCAAGGAGGCCAAGTCAGTGACGATACTGATCAAGGGCCCGAACGCACACACAATCACACAAATCAAGGACGCAGTCCGCGATGGTCTGCGGTCAGTATACAACATGATTGTCGACGGGAGTGTGGTCCCCGGCGGTGGTGCTTTCCAGGTTGCTGCAGCACGAAGACTCAATTCAGACGAATTCGGCAAACAAGTCAAGGGCAAATCGAAGTGGGGCGTTGCAGCTTTCGCTGACGCTCTTCTTGTCATTCCCAAGACTCTCGCAGCGAACAGTGGACACGATATTCAGGATTGCAGTAAGTGACGCACGCACCGCTGGGTATTTCATTGCTAACGTAGTTCGTAGTTGCAACCCTCCAAGACGAACACGCGGACGGCCACATCGCAGGTCTCGATCTCACATTAGGCGAGCCGATGGACCCGGAACAGCAAGGTGTTTTCGACAGTTTCCGCGTGCTACGAAACAGCATCGCCAGCTCAACAGGCATCGCATCAAATCTGCTCCTGTGCGACGAGATGCTCAAGGCGCGGCAAATGGGCAAGTCGGGGCCACCCGGAGGCGGTGGTGACGAGGAATGAATGGTATGATCCATGAAGCTGAACGTAAGTTGCTAAAAATCCGAAAGACCGAAAATGTCGGCTGCTGTTCGCCGCATCACTCAAGCCTGTGGAAGAAATGGCATGCTGGTCGCAAGCATTTACATGCTTAGATGGTAGAAGAGCAAAACAGGAACCGCCACTGCACTGTGTAGGCGCCCTGGCCATGGTCAGATAGACAGATGCAAAGACATTGAGGATGACCCAAAGTCGACTTTTTGAGATGCAATCCTTCCCACTCTGCCACTACTCATGTATACAAAACTGCTACAAAGCTCCGATGTGTATTTCTGCGGTCTGTTTGATGGAAAGTCAAAGAATCCTGCACAAATGCCGTACTTCTTCACGGCTGGTTTCACAACTTCGCCTCCAGTACATATGACCGCCAAGGCATGTGAAACCTCTGGTAGCCACAGCCTCCGAATCTAAATGCCACCACATACCACATGTCAGCATCGCTAAAAATGCATCGGAAGTCTGCCGCGCGAAACGAAAAGAGGTACAAGTCTTCATGGCGTGATTTCTGCCTATACTGTGTGACGGACTTCTGCAGCAGGCCCACAGGCTGCCATAGAACGGAAATAAGACGGTGAGTCCGACTTGTTGGGTGCTTAATGTGTACTTCGACCACCAAGACCGAAGCGAGGAGAGCCTTGCATGTGCATATGCATCTGTGATGCTAGAGTCATGAGGTCGAGGCACTCGGGTCCTGTTCATGCGGATACTTGCGGTCTGTTGAATTTTTGATTGTCTAAAAGGAGGTTGTGACTTTAATCTCGATGGTCTCTGTGCGCAGAGCACCATTCGCAGCTCGGGCTGCCTCAACAGGAGAGTGAGAGCTCGCAGTTCCCGAGCCACTTTCCCGAATCAGCTCTTACAGCACATCCAGCAGACTGCTGTAGTCTCGGCAGTCAGCAGCCACGAATCCTGCAGAGTGGATTCGCTTACATGATCAACGACCAGCGGCAGAGTGGTCGAACAATGACTGCTCCACACGTTAAAACACACACAGGCCACACTGCACAACGCAAAGGCTGCAGCCTTGAAGGATGGGTGACATGCAGCTTTGGCGAACCAGTCGCGAAGAGAGGTACAAATTCCTTTTGACTCACACGTTGGCCAGCACGATCCTCATGTGATTCTTGATGCGTCCGCGGTCAGCGCGTAGTAGTCTTTCTGGTCGATGAGGGCAACGATGAGTGAGTGAAGTCCGAAGCCGAAGCTAGTGATGTTCGATCTGCTCGATTTAGTGTCGGCCGCGGTGACCGCGCTTTGGACTAGACCAGCCTGTTGTCGACTTAAAAACTGTTCGGTTCTCGGCAGCGGCGTCTACAAGGATGCAAGAAGGCTGAAAAGAGATGTCTTTGCCGAAAGGAAAAGGACGTCAAATGGGCGTCGGCGCCTAGCCCTACAGTGCTTGTCTTGATCACAGCAAGTATCGGTCCACAATTGTGCTGGCGATAGGGCGCAGAGATGCAGCTGTTATCCAGCTGTTGTTTTCCAGCCGGATGACGTGAATCAAGGCCATGTTGTGCTGTTGGGACGAGGAGCGGTATCTGTAGATTGGCTTGTGACCAGGCTGTTGCGTTCCAACGATTCCGAACATCGGACTCATCGGCCTCTCTCTGTCCTTCACTGACGCAAAGTGCAAGACTGAGGCATAATTTTGTCAGCTCGGTCCCAACGGCGTCCGCGGAGCTCCGACGCCGAAGCAGAACAATCGACAAGTCTTCAATCTGCAAGTTCTGTTCGTGTGCCATACCATACGATCGGAATCCGCAATGTGATTCGTCCGTGGCCTGAGTGTTGCATGATCTCTTTGCGGAAGCTGACGGATCCCGGCACGTACGGCATTCCCGCTGGGTCTAGCGGTAGCCTTGCCCTGTGATGCACGGAGCTTGAGCACTCAAGATCGGACTTTTTTGTGAGACTGAACTCTTCGTTACCTTGCTGACCGAGCCAGTTCCACTCGGAGGATCGCATTCAGTGATTTAGACCGTGAAGGAAGTTGTCGGGTCATGCAGACGCCAGGAACATCGACTCCATGAAGTCACTGAGCCGAGTGAGAGGCGCGTGGGCGCGTCGATAAGTTGCGCCTACCGCACACATGCATGTCTGACCTCGATGTACCCTCTCTCACTTACCTTCTCCCACGTGTATGACTCTTGAGCCCTTGGGTGGTGTATTCCGGAACTCTGAAAGTCGCGCGCTCGCGTTCACCGACCTCTTGGTTGCAGCTTAACAAGCGGCTCTCAAGGCACCTGAATTTGTTTGCACTCTGAGCTTACCTTCAACTGCCGTGGACACTTCCCCCAACGACTGATGCCGCCCAGGAGCGCAACGATCCTCGCATTAACAGCACTCCTTCTGGGAGTGCTGCCATACGTAGCAGCTCACGGAGGCGGCGGAGAGGAGATGGACATGGGCGATCATATGGTAGAGTTAGCAGAGCAGCCGGAGCACGACGCTCTGAGCTATTTCCGGCATCCAGATTACTGGAATTGGCATCTGGCACACACTGTACTCATGGTACTGTCGTGGGTCATATGTATGCCTCTGGCCATTTTTCTCAGCGTTGCGCGCTCGCGGTGGCACCTGCCGGCACAGCTGCTATTCCATGTCGTGAATGGGATTGGGCTGTTTGCTGGCGTCGTTTACAATCAATCGACCCCCGACCTTTACGTGAACAATGCGCATCATCCACTCGGCTGGGTGGTCGTTGCGTTTACTATCCTCTGGACCATGTCCTCGTTGTACACTGCGTATGGAGAGCGCGTAAAGTCCCGGCGATCCTTGATGCAGCGGCCGGGACCGCTACCTGTCCAGAGCATGGCGCAAGCGGAGCTGCAGTCCCCATACAACGATGGGTTATCTCCTCGTGATTCGAAAGATTCTGGTTTTGGGTCGCGGCAGAACTCCACAGATAGCGTTTACCAGAAGCCAGAGGAGCCGCCAAGCGATCACGAATTTGATGATGAGAAGCTGGACGATGGATACTCAGAGCGGAGAGCGTTCCTGGGCAGCAAAAGGGCGGACCGCTTGTTATACAGAGGCATGTACCGTTTCTCGTCTGGTAGGATGACCAGTATCATCCGTATCATTCAGATCTTCCTGGAGAAAATCATCCTGCTGCTCGGTTCCGCCGGACTCGCTTCTGGCTTCATCATCTCCGGAGGTCTTTTCCACGACAAACAGATCTTCTCTGGCCTGGCCCATTACATTAAAGGCGGCATCTTCTTCTGGTATGGCCTCTTGACGCTGGGCCGCTGGATGGGAGCATTCACCGAGTTCGGCTGGGCTTGGAATGTGAAACCTCAGCCCCCTTTGGTGTCCAAATGGAAGTCAATGATCCCATCCGCGGAGTTCACCGAATCTTTCGTGATCTGGCTCTACGGCGCGACCAATGTCTTCCTGGAGCATCTGAACACCAAGGACGGTGTGTGGACCGCATCAGACATCGAGCATCTTAGCATCACGATCCTGTTCTTCGGCGGAGGACTGCTCGGAATGTTGATCGAATGCGGCTGGGCCCGTGGTCTGATGAACACGAGTGTCCTCGATCAGAAGAGCAGGGACGTCTCGTGGTCTCGCTTTACTTTATCGCACGCGGAACGAGAGACTGAAGGTCGGCGCTGGGAAGAGCCACGATCGCATCGGACATCTCTGAATCCCATGCCCGCGATGACGATCATGCTATTGGGCATGATGATGGGTTCTCACCACCAGAGTAGCATGGTCAGCACAATGTTGCATGCTCAATGGGGTGGTCTCTTCTCAGCGTTCGCCATTGCCCGGGGCGTGACATACATCACGATGTATCTCAAGCCACCAACTTCTCACTTTCCGTCCAGGCCACCGAGCGAGATTGTTGCCGCGTTCTGCCTGACAAGTGGAGGACTGATCTTCATGAACAGCGCGGCAGATTGCGTATGGGCTATCGAGAGTAATGGCCTGGATGCCATGACCATTTTCACCCTCACCGTGGGCCTGACCGGAATCATCCTAGCGTGGGAAGTGGTCCTCTTTGCGACGAAAGGGTGGGCAATGAGGAGGGAGCGTGCGGCCGCAGGAATGCCGCTTGCATGAAGATGCGTGGCGGATAGAAGAGATGAGCAGCAGGCCTCGGCTTCTGCGATGAGATTAATGATACCTTGATGACTGGCTGGGAATAGAAGGGGATACGTCGCAGCACAGTCGGCGTACGTCCGACGTGGGAGAAAACGCATCTCGTGATATATAGCCTTTTGCGTGGCAGAGTTCTTGCAATTAGAAGCGACATGGTCTTGGAATGTAGCATGCGATGGCTCGAATGTGAGATTTTCGTGAAAGCCTCAGACGGCTGATTCCTGCTGTCGCACGTTCTCGATGGCTGTGATGCGCCATGATCTTGGTGGAGGACTAATCGAGTGCAGTGCGGTTGTCCTCGTGACAGCGGAGACAGCTCTCAGTCGTTTCATTGTTGTCCAGCCATGAACAGGCGCGGCAAAGTCTTCCATGACTTGCTTCGCTGGCACGTTGGGTAGTGAAGTGTCGATCGGAGTGAGAGTGGATGGAGCAAGAGGACGAAGGGGGAGGACGGCCTGAGATCCTCCGACGCCAAGACCTCGAGTTCAGCCACATCTCGACCAGCGGCAAGAGTCCAATGCTCAGCGGGCAATCGCAACAACCAAATATGCCTCCAAAGAAAGTCGAAAAGAAGCGTCGCAACAAACGTAAATCACGAACAGAAGGTACATATCAGTCACACACTCAACATCAAACCCCGATACTAACACCACCTAGTCTCATCCGCTTCGTCATCATCCTCCTCCTCATCAGATACCGAAAGCGATGTCTCCATCCCCGCACCAAAAATCAAGCCAACGAAAACGAAAAGCGCAACCAAACAACCCGAAGAATCCGCTTTGAATTCCGACTCCGATTCAGCTCCCGTTTTCACGCAGAAGAAGCCAAAGCCGGACCCCGAAAAAGCTTTCGAAGAATTCTATCTGCGCCAAGTCACGAAAGAATTCGCAAATGATTTAGATCGCTTGCGGTCTGCGGGGGATTTCAATGCGAAGAGTGTGCCGTTGTTGATTTCTGCGTTGAAGCAGGGGACGGCGTGTTTCAGTCAGGATGAGAAGAGGAAAGTGGTCGAGGCACTGGAGCGGTGAGAGAGAGAAATTGGGTGCTGTAATGCAGGAGGGAGAAGTTTTTGCCCCGGCTTATGAACGTTCGACGTCTGCTTTGAAGGCAGAGACTCCGGGTGTCGTGAGGAGTCAGTAGAGAAGGCAAGTATGGCGCGGCATGCAAGGCTCAAGTACTGAAGCATAAACCATGCCTGGCGTGAGAACCAACACGGTGCGGTGGAGGACAAGGAGATTTTCAGCTGCATTCATGCCGCCACACGCGGGCTGTATGCTCCATGCCTCCTACCTATCGCCCCACAGTGGTTGCGTTCGGGACCGGATCAAGCCATGAGGGACTTGGTACAGGCAGAGGTGGAGGACACAAGATGTAAGCACGAAGAAAGAAAAGGCCGAGTCGCACCAAAATACACTAGAAGTATCGTATACTGATTGGGAAATTTTCCTCGCGGTTATTTGCAAAGCATCCTAAATCATCCGCGTACTCTAGACCAGGGCATACGTACAAGCAGCCAGCCAATAAACAATTTCATAAAAGCAGTCATCTAAAGCTCATCGTGATCCGCGACCTCGTCATCGTCGAGGACGGCCTGCTTGACAGCCTCACCAGCCTCCTTGACCTTCTCCTTGACCTTCTCTGCAACACCCTCGGCGGCCTCGGTAGCAGCAGCAGCCTGTTGTGGCATACCCTCGGTATCAACATCCTCAGCATCGGCAACAATGGCGTCAGAGACGTCAACACCGTGGGAGCCGTTGTCACGAACGAAGTTGACGAGGTCCTCAACGGTGCGAGCGCCAGAGTAGTCGACAGGAGCGTCTTTGCTGCCAGCCTTGTAGAGCTTGATCGTTGGGAAGCCTTGAATCTCATCTGGGACATCGTTGAGAGTGGCATCGACCTTAGCGATGACGACCTTGTCGGAGTGGCTCTTGAAGAGGGTACCGAGCTCGTCATACTTTGGTGCAAGAGATTTGCAGTGTCCACACCATGGTGCGTAGAATTCGATCAGGACATCCTTCTTGTCATCCAAGACAATCTCCTCGTAGTTCTTGGCCACGACAATAGTGACTGGACCATCCTGCTTCTCTGGAATAGGCTCGCTCTTGATGCTTGGATCGAGCTTGCCCTCGCTGTAGTCCTCGACGAACTTGCTCAAGAGCTTCTCGGTGAGCTTCTTGACATCACCAGCCTCAGCGTAAGGGAACTTCTGGTTCTTGGCGGTATCCTGGATGGCGAAAGCTGGCCACTTGCCAACTTCGAGGTTGAGGTTGCCAGCGTGCTGACCGAAGGCCTCGGCGTCAATGGTAGCGAAGTTGATCTTGCCCTTGAACTTCTCGGCGAGCTTCTTGAGGTCCTTGGCGAGCGATTCGCGCTCTTCGGCGGTCTCGGAAAAGATGTATGCGAGTGGAAGACCAGACTGCGGAGAAGTTAGCAGATTGTCAGTCATCGGAGTTAGATCATCGACTTACGCTCATGTAGTCGGAGTAAGTCTCAGGGCCGACCTCGCCAATCAATGGGGTGGCGGCGGCCTTTGCGAAAGTGACCAAAGCATCCTTGCTGAAGCCCTCAGTGTAGGTAGTCTTGCCCTCGTCGAAGGACTTGTAAAGGACGACAGCTGGTTGCTCGACGCCCTCGGCCTTGGCCAAAGCGGCATCAGAGGTGGCAGCGAAGAGGTAGTTGTCGCGGAGCTCCTCAGCCAGCTCAGTGAAGGTGGCGTTGGAGGATTTGTCATCAGCGCCGAAGTAGCCAACGAGGACCACCTTGTCGGCGGTCTTGAACTCCTCGAGAGCTTCTGCGGTGGACAGGATCGACACAGCCGGCAGAGACTGCTTGACCATGTAGGAGACGATGGCCTGTGCCTTTCGTGGGCCCTGGTATGGCGCAATGTTCTCTGGGCCTCTGAAGACCTTCAATGTTGGGTATCCCTCCACACCGTATTGTTGGCACAGCTCTTGTTGCTCAGTGCAGTCGACCTTGGCGAGCTTGATCGCCTTGTCTGTGAGAGTAGTCGCCGCCTCCTCATACTCGGGCGCGAGCGCCTTGCAGTGTCCGCACCATGGGGCAAAGACTGCATATGAGGGTTAGCATGGAGAAGAAGCTCGAGCTCAGAGATCTGGCGGCACTCACACTCTGCGAGAACGAGGTCGTTCTCCTTGACGAAGTCGTCGAATGTGTCCTTGGTCAGGTCGTGCACATCGGATGCGGCGGCGAGGGCGGCGAGGCCCAGCAGTCCCAGTGAGTACTTCATGATGTCGACTGCTCTCCAGCAAAGTACACGAGCGAATGTCCTGAGTGGGGCGTCAAGACAATGTCGTAGTAGTGGAGGAAGAAGAAGAGAATTGGGTGGAGAGGGGCGGATAAGTAGAGGAAGAGAAGAATCGTGGCCTCAAATGTGTTGACTTAAGCTCTGTGTGGACCCTGGGATCGAGGATAGCACAGGTGTCCCTTCAGCAAAGCTAGCGCGCTGTGGAGGTGAACCGCTCCGCTGTTGCCCTACTAATAATAAACCTGCCATTCACACATCCTTCACACATGCCAACATGGCACGTGTCAATTGACTCGATTGCACCATCCCATTCACCATCTTTTGAACACCTAACGTGTTGTTGCCGTACAATGCCACAATGCCGTCCAGCTGTCACCGACGATCCAGGTCGAGACTCGAAAATGCTTGGTCAGGACCTCTCCCTACTGATAGCATCTTAGCGCCACCTTGGCCGATGGATACGTCTCGCCAGTTTGAAAAACTCTCATCAAACATGAGACACGATTTCTCTTCAGCCCTCATACTCATTTCCCAGGCCAATTCTGACCACGTCGACTTCCGCTGACAGAACAGCTTGTGCGAAAACTTGGATGTTTCAAAGCACAGGAGATTGGCTCCGCGTCTTCCGGGCCACGTTGCGGCAATGGCATCCTCATCAGTGCAGCATACATCATACACCCTGCTTGTTAACATATCATGACAAGACCGATTCGGATACTGGATGCTCTGCTCGCAGAAGAAGAAATGCGCAACGTGTCCTGACTTCGTATTCCTCATTATTGCAGACCGATAAAGCTATGCTGCTAAAGCCACAACGCACCACCACCCATGTTCACTAAACATGCAAACGCTAACTATGATGGCTTACAAATGCTTCACTTCACAAATGCCTTCTCGCAGGAACCTTAAGTCCGGAACTCCACGTAACGCTATCATCTCCAGCGCCCAATATCCACGAAACGCCATGCGAATGCAAGTATGCAATGATGCTATTTCTCAGCCAGCTGAGGAAGAGCATCTTCTGAGACCATCGATGGATATCCGGACCGCAGAGACTCCGACCCAGTAGGGAAAGCTTCATCTTCGGCATGCCGATGGTCTTGATGGTCTCGACCCGCATCGCGCGGTAAGTGAATGGACGTACCACCAATCCACCCAGTCACGAGGACAAATGATTTTGCAACTGAAGCGGACACTCTCATCACCTAGGAATGCTGTTCAATTGCGTCAAAGCGGACGTCAAATTTCTTCTGGCTTTGAACTCATCGCCATCTTCCGAAGGACGATAGCATTGCCTCACGATAGCGGCTAATGCGTGGTAGAGTATGTACCTGCATCCGACTAGGTCAGCTAAGGTGGGACAAACAACATGTGTTTTGGGGCCGTGCACTCACAGATACTGCCTGATCCTCTCATCAGTCGTCGAATTAGGCAACTTGCCAAACCCTTCAGCAAACCCCGCCGAAGGCTGATAGAAGCAATCTGACAAGAACGGATCTCCCCAAATCGCGCTCGACCAGTCCAACAATCCCGTTATCGTACAAGTCCTTGGATCAACCAGTATATTCCCCTCACCCAACATTTCAAGAAGAAGTAGCTTGGGCTGCGTCACTTGATCCAACGATGCGCGATGTCGACGGACTTGGTCCCGTATGACATCGTACGGCAGGCTAATGAGAGCATCTTCGGCATCGCGAAGAATACTTTCGAGCATATTGGTAAAACACCTCGACCATGAAGACGATAGTGATGAAGTTATCGTTGTAACATTGGGTATTCTTGGACTCCCAAATTGTGACCCAGAGACGGAAGCGAGCCTTCGAACAAAACTCCCCAGACTCCGATCGATATTCGCAAGGGCCTGTTTCGACAGTTGAGGTTCCAGGTCCGATAGCAAGGCTCCTCTCAAAGGCCCGCTGATGAAATATGGACTCCCTATCACTGCAGTCGTGGGCTGGTACTCGATAAGTCGGGGAACCAAAATATCGGACCTCCCTCGCAATGCTTGTAGTGTCTGCACTTCAGTCTGCAGCCGATCTTCTTCGTGTCGTAGTAGCCGGATGCTCACCGATGGCCGGCAGCGAAGGATATAATAGAAGTCTGAACTACTCTGTAGCCTGAACGTTCGAAACAGAGCGCCTTCTATCCTGTCGATGGCGACTGATCTCGTTTGCAGGGCATTTGCAGCGATTTGTTGTATGGAGCCCCGGTCAGGCGAGCGTGAGGTGTGTGAGTTCGCGGCGGAGGACATCCTGGACTTGTGGAAGATGAGATCGTTTGTAGTTGGGGTAGCCAGTACTCGTGGTGCTTCCAACATGGTTGCCGTCATCTTTTGTATGTTCTTCCTTTGTTGGTCAACGACAAGATGGAATGAAACACGCCGAGCAACTGCGCACTGAAAACCCCGAGAGGCTGTGTACGTTCAAATTGATTGACTGTTCGCTGGTGACGTCTGAGATATGTTCAAGGCCAAGATACCCGGATATCAGTCCGGTCGTGGTTGTGTAGGCGGAGCAGTGGTTGTTGGGCGAGTGCTATAAGCATACCGAAGAAGACCGTATGTGTTTCGGAGGAAGGTGTGAGGTAGCGAATCGCATCTTAGTTAGTAAACACGCCACCTCGACATCAGGCTTCGTCAATATGCGGCATACCGCTAATCGACCAATCTGTTTGGTTCTGCAAAGCGAGATGTACGAAGTCAGGTGTGGATAGTGGGCTGCTGCGGGTCGAGCATCGATGGCGTCGGCTCGTTGTGAGGCAATAAAATGCACAACACAGAGGGCTTTGAAGAAAGAAGTGTATCATCTCGTTAGGGCAGTGCATGTTCCACTATGCATGCCGAGGCCTCCACTTACCAATTGTCGCTTTCCTTTCTCAAATTCTCACTCTATGGAGCGTGCACTGGTCGTTGGTAAAGGCGCTATGGCGCCGCGGTTGCGAATTAGACTCAGGCGTAGGCGAGCAAGTCGTCAGCGAGCTCGTCTATCTACACCGGACCAGGT
Source organism: Cercospora berteroae (assembly GCA_002933655.1). Classification (NCBI taxonomy): domain Eukaryota; kingdom Fungi; phylum Ascomycota; class Dothideomycetes; order Mycosphaerellales; family Mycosphaerellaceae; genus Cercospora; species Cercospora berteroae. The sequence continues at coordinate 98,126 of PNEN01000397.1, read as the reverse complement.
CTTAGTGCCGATCCCCTGCGTCCATGATGCATTTCCGGTCTGTTTTCGGTTCTGGAGCCGAGCGCCAACATATAGCAACGCAGCACAGCCAAGAGTGTGATTCCGTTGCAGGAATACTGTCGACGAAGCAGAAAGATTAATTGGAAGCCGGCAAACAAGCTGGCGCGGCTGACGTCTTGTACGATGCAGACACCAAACAGCGTAAGGTCGAAAGGTGTCTATAGCAGCGGTGTAGTACGTCCCGACGTCAAGCTTTACCCAGTCGTCGGAAGTCCACGCGAGCAAAGCCATGTGCGCCAGGGAGCACAGAGATCAAGCCACTGCAAAAATGCGTCGATGATCGCGAGTACAAGGTCTTGGGGAATGCCTCCAGGATCTTGCAGCGCCTCGTAGTCAGTTGCTTCTCGCCTCCAGACTTCAGAGTCGTTCCATCGCAGGGTGGCATCCGCGAATCCTCATCGCTACAGCGCTGCCACCGGCGCACAACCCGAGCCAAGCCACTTTTCGGGCCCTCCATTCTGTGAAAGTGTGCGAGGGAAAGATGCTTCGCCTAGCGATACTGAATGGTCCCACCATCTCGGTTAACGGGCCGGAAGGCGGCAGATCCTCGTTAAGTCGCCTAAGGCTCGCTTGTTTTGACAGATCTGTCAAACACGATCCCCAATTCAGGTGCACTCGCGACGTCCTGCAGTCTTTGATGAGCAGTTTACCGCAGCTTCAGTCCTGTGAACAATGCAAGACACGGATGAGAGCTCCGAGATCACGGTGCACAAGAGCCGCGGATTCGGACTTGCCGATGACAGATCGCTCACCAATTCATGCTCTCATTCGCTCCCCGTCTTTTCCTTGGCCTGTTCTTTCGGGGTTGGCTCAAAGAGTTCCGAGATGTTGAAGCGTTTCAATCTCTCGAAATCGTTGTCCACGACACTGACGCCGCAGATGTGCTAGTTGAGAAATCAGTTGTCGCTCCGCGCAGCCTCGGCTCGTGTGGATGAATTTCATGGCCTAGACGCAAGCCTTCAGAAGCCACCTACCTGATATACTTCGACAATGATCAGTAGCTCGTAGTTTTTCAAATCAACCTTGTGGCCTTCCCCTACGAGGCTAGCTACTTGCTTGATGATGCTGTCGCGGGTCAAGATGTTGTGATTCCGGATGGTCGGCCGAATTGCGAACTGCAGGATAGGCATCAATCAGTATACTCCTCCCTTGGCATGTTCCGGGCATATGCCAGGCTTCACATACCGTGCGTGCTTTGAACGGTTCTTGGTGAAAATGCGGACCAAGGACTTTGAGAGCCACCCCCTCCAGCCCCTCCGCGGATGCTCGGCCCATGAAGGTCATAGGTGTAAGTCTTTGTGTGAACCTGGTTCGCTTGCGAGCATTATCGTTCATGGCATCTTCGCATATTCTCTTGACGAGCGAGACCGGCTCCACGGGATCGATGGTCTTGAAGAAAACAACTGGTAACAATTAGCGTTGTCCGAAAGTGCCAACGCCGCGGAGACGGCGCGATGTCGTGCATCAACCGGCAATGTCAAAGTCTGGTTGATGGCTGAGATGGCATGCATGGGAGGAAGATGGGTCTTCAAGTTGCCCAGAAGGGAAGGTACTTACTGCACTGGGTGCTCAGTTGAATGGGCGTAAACAACCTCGCGGCCTTGGGCTTTCGGATCTCCTGGACTTCAGCGTTGATCTCCTTTTCTATATCATCGACTCCAGAGCCTGCACTTTCGTCATCCTGTTCGTCCTCGTCATTGCCGGCGGCAAGAGCTTCGGGGTATAGTCGTTCGGCGTAGTCGTCCAAGAGGTCTCTCATTTCGCCTGTGGCCTTGCTCTCCTTGCCTTTGATGCAAGTGACGAAGATTCCCACGTCTCCGGCTTGAATGGTTTGCTGCTGCTGGTAGCTGCCTCCATCTCGTCCATTCGTTGGAGTCCGCCACTGCTTCTTGGTCTGTCGAGGGCTTTTAGTACTCACAAGCACGCGAAGCATCAGCTCAATGAAGTGCATACCTTCGCTCGTTTTCCGTCGCCTCCTGCGCTGTTCTCCGCCTTGCGTTTCGAATTTTCGCCCATTTCGATTTCGAGTTCGGTCAATGTGCTGATCAATGGCGGAGAGTGCGGAGGACGGACTTTTCAAAGCAGCAGGCGCGGTGACTGGGGCAAGTCGCAAAGTCTTGGCACGCTCATTTCCACCCCGCTCACAATGTCAGCTTCGACAGCGACGTGGAACTCGATGGCAAGTCGCAGCCTACCATACCTGGTCATTGTCATTCCGCCGATTACGGTGAATGACGATAGGCCAGTTAAGAGTCCTCGGCCAACTGCCCAGAAGATAATACTTGTCACGCCCTGCGAAGATTCGCCCTGACACATATTTATGGGGTAACAGCTCAAGCGACACATAATACTTATGGGGTAACAACATCTTATACACTTCATCCTATCATCGGATCACAGTGGTATGCCACAGAACATTTAGCCACATCATAGATCCAAGTTCTGTTACTTGAACACTCTGTCCGTCGTTCACGTCTCAGTTCGAAGACAGCGACTACTGCACATAAGACAAGATGACTACTCCAACATCCTACTTATACCCTACGCCACCGGCGGCAGCGCTGAAGCTACAGTTCGTTGGCAAGGAGGTCAAAGACATACAAGCACCGGCGGCGATTCTCGACGTGGCTGTCATCCGGAGGAACTGCAAACTCATGCTCGACACAGCAGAAAAGTTGAATGTGGGCTTTCGAGCACATGTCAAGACACACAAAGTAAGCACAAGATCTCATTTCCACAGGACGAAAGATGGAAAGATGGCATACATCACTCGATCAGCCCGCAACGGCTAACATGCAGTGATCAAGACCACAGAACTGTCACAATTTCAAGTTGGCCACACTAGCCCTTCGATTAAACTCGTCGCCTCAACGATCTCCGAAGTAGAATCACTAGCGCCATGGCTGCTCGAAAGCATGCAACTCGGCAAACAAGTCTCCATTCTCTATGGCCTTCCGATTTCCCCGTCTGCAATTCCGCGCCTCGCAGGCGTGACGCGCATCCTCGGACCAGGGACCGTAGGCCTTTTCTCCGACCACCCAGATCATGTCAATCTCATCGAACAAGTCAGCGATGACATTTGGCCAGGTCGAGTTCCAGTCTGGGTCACGATTGACGTCGGATATCATCGCGAAGGAGTGCCAGCAGGTTCGAAGCAGCTTGCGGATCTGGCTCAAGCGCTAAAGGGCGCGAAAAAGGCCGTGCTTGCTGGAATTTACACTCATATGGGTCATAGCTATTCAGCCAGCAGTCCTGAGGATGCATTGAATTTCATGTCTCAGGAGATTCTGGGGTCAGAAGAAGGCGCCACCTCCTTTCTGAACTCTGTCGGGCACGATGTCGAGTCATCTTCGAAAGTTGTTCTCTCGCTTGGCGCAACGCCCACAGCCACAGCGATCCAGAACCTGACAGAAGGCAGTGAAGCTGTCCAGCAGTACCGCTCTACCATCGAAAGGGTCCAGCAATCGTTCGATGTCGAATTTCATGCTGGCGTATACCCAGTCATGGACATGCAACAATTGGCGACAAGAGCACGACCTCAGACGAGTGCGAGAACTGGGCAAAGCCTTCTGTCGTTTCGCGATCTTGGCTTTCGCGTTTTGACCGAAGTGGCCAGCACTTACTTCGACCGAGGTGATAAGCCTGAGGCTTTGATAGCAGCAGGCGGGATAGTGCTAGGACGGGAGCCATGTAAGAGCTATCCTGGCTGGGCTGTTGTGACACCATGGCCCGCGGCTTCAGGACAAACATACGATCCAGAAGGTGATATGACAGGCTGGATCGTTGGCCGTATTGCGCAAGAACACGGCATTCTGACCTGGGAGGGCCCAAAGGACAACTTCCGCACCCTTGGCGTTGGCGATAAATTATTGCTTTGGCCCAACCATGCATGCATTGCTGGCGTGAACTTCGGGTGGTACCTTGTCGTCGATTCAGACAAGGCAAATCCTGACCGAATTGAGGACGTCTGGATTCGATGGCGTGGGTGGTAGGGCCAGATAGTTTCCACCTTTGATATGACATATTTGCCAATCATGAAGACGCTCTTTGCGCCTATTTGCAAGCCAGCAGTTCGCAAGTTTCTGTCGTGGTTCTTCAGTCTATGTTGATTGTGGAGGAGTTGCGCGGATCTGCCTCCGCTCGTTGGGCTTCTGAGTTGAGCTCAGCGGTCAACTGCGCACCTAGACTGGCCTCGCTGTGCTTCTCATCATCCTCATTTCCTTCGTCCACATCGATGCCATTGGATTCGGCCAGCTTCATCAGAATCTGGTGCTGAGTATCGAGCCTCTTCTCGATTCTGGCCTCGGCTGCCTCCCGTTCTCGCCGACTTTGATCATGGAATGTAGCACTACTCGATCGCCACTTCTCTTCCCTCGCTTGCACTTTATCTGCGTTGGTTTTGCGGCATTGCTCGAGCCATGGTATGAGCTTCGATATACTGGCCAGTTCGGCCATCTCGGTCGCAGTGGCGGAATTGGTCGACTGTCCTAGGATGTCCTGCATGGTGTCGAGCTTTCGATCAAAGTGATCTTTGTGAGTTTTCTGTGTTTTTGCGACACCATTCAGTGCGTCAAAGAGCCAGCCACCCTGACCTTTCCACTCGCTGTGCCAGCTTTTGACAAAACTCGTCAATTCGTCGACTCGCTGCACTGTGGACAAATCGGATATGCTGCCAGTCCTCCGATCATCACCGTCCAGGCGTGCGCGCTTGGGCGGACGCCCTTCAGATTCATCGTCACCATTGCACCGAACCGAGGATGCGACCGATGCTCTTCGTCCATTCACATGATTTGCAGGCACTGGTGAAGCCGCAGAGCCGCCAGGAAGACGCTCGGCTGGCGTCCTTGTTTTCGCGAATTGATCTGCATTGAAGGCGGCATCTGTCACGTCGATGGTGTAGACGTGTTCCTTGGGGATGGGTCCCAGCACATTGAATCTGAGGGTTGAGGTGACCTGGACGGGATGCCCTTCGAGGCGCTGCAGCTCCTGTTGCAGGGCGACGAGGGCTTTCCGGATCTCGGTGCGCCGGTCTGAGGTGGCCGCCGACAGCCTGCCGTCGCCATTGAAGTGGTGCTCGACGCTTGGCGCGGCCATCGTCCGTTCACGGACGCACCGGGAGGCGAGAGCTGGTGAGGTGAGGCGCGCTGGCAGAAGAGCTGCAGAACGCCCGTTGCCTCGCCTGGGGCTGAAACAACGGGCCCGGGCCCACGCAGCAGCTCGAGCTCTGCAACGTGCAAGAGACAATTTCTCGTGTTCGGCGATTGCACGCGCTCGCGAGAAGCACGCACTGGGAGCACAGCGCACACCGCGCTGGAGGAATGCGCGTCCGCTGTGCACGAGTGGACGACGAGTCAGCGGGCTGCGGCGAGGGAATTGCAGGCGCGCGCGGGAGTGAGTCGGTGCGGCGCGCAATGACGTGCCAAGTGGGCGGGCGCGGGCGTGAAGCAGCACGCGACAGGGATGCTCCCCTCTGAGACAGACTGCCCGAGCCCGCCCTCACCGTCTCCGTCGCTGCGCTGCGCTGCGATGCCTCCTTTCTCCTCCCGGCTCGCTTTCCGCGGGCCTGCGAGCACCTGCCGTGCGGCCTTGAATACTCCTGCCTTCGCATGCTCCGCTCCTGCTGCTCCTTCCCATCGTCGCCCTCGTCGCCCGGCGCGTAGAGGCAGACGCCCACCCGCTGCTCCTCCGGCTGCCATTGCATAGAGTTCAAGCCCCCATGCGTGCCCGTTGCACCTCAGTCGTTTCAGCGACCCAAGTCAGGCCCGGTGGGCTATAAGAAGATCTGCTGCCAACTCCTGGAAGCGAGGGGTTCGCCTCTGGCAGCGCGCACCCATGGCGTCGCTACCATTCTGCGACAGCTCCAGCGGCGATGAGGATTTCCACTCCATGTCCGCCCAAGGGGACTCCGATGCAGCTAGCCGTCGCTCCGACGAGGACGATGAAAGCGTCATGGCACCCCCGGTTCATCCGTGTCCCCAGCTGCAGGACGCTTTCGAGGAATCTATTATAGAGGCCACCCACTCACCCGCAGACGATCCCGACCCGGACACAGACGCAGAGATGAGACGAAAGAGGCTGCTGGAAGCAGAGCGCGATGAGGACTGCCCCGTGGTGCGGTGGAAGCAGCAGCCGGGCGCTCAGTACCACCCCTTCGTCAAGCTGATCGCCCAGCTGACGTTTGGCATGCACCTGTTGAAGGAGGGGCAGGCAAAGTCCAACCAGGAGGTGGTCAAGATCTTGCAGGGCCACGTCAATGATGTCGACATGTTTTTGGAGAGGACAGCCGAGGACTTTGACCTGGCCATCAGGGACATAGAAGAACGGATACGATACCTCAAGTTGCCTATGCAACACATGGACGTCTTTGAGGTAATGCTGGACGAGAAGAAGTTCCGGACAGACCTGCTCAATGGCAACGAGAAGATCGAGAGAATCATTGCCCGGACGGCCAAGGTCATGAATGCTGCCATGCATGATATCCACAACGGTATCAAGTCCACCAAAGAGCTGAGTACCTATCTCACTCGTATCGAGCAACGACCCCGAACGGACAATCCGGACATCGCTGAGGTCTTCGCTGCCATGCGAGGTAACGAGCAAGGCTGGATGTCGTATTTACGGGACTTGCGCACTAAAGGCGACAACCTGCGCAACAGCCTGGTCATCCTTGAGACTGTCATTGCGGAGATTGCCAAACATGCTGCTGCTGCAAGTCGGCGGAACAAGAACCAGGGGAGGCAAGTGTCGGCTGGCACGCAAATGTCTGGAACGAGCTTACCCCTGCGCTCCCGATTTACTAGAGACATAACACCATCCGCATCGCGGCATTCAGTGCGGCATTCAGAGGTGTGGCTTGACAAACCTCTACCCAAAGAGCCGAGCTCAGGTCGTGTAGCGAAGCAAGCTGCCATGGCAAAGCCACATCCTGTACCACTATCAACCAGATTCGAGCAGCCGCGTCAAGCAGTGCCAGCGCCTCCACGTGCCTCAGCTCATGATGTGATTAGACCAAGAACTTCATCCGGCGCATCAGCAAGAGAGCCGACTACCAACGCTACGGAGAGCACTCGAGAACTCTCAAATTTCATTCGCGACTGCGGTCCGTTGCGCAGTAACCCTCCAGATGCTCCACGCAGACCACGCTCACGAGCGCGAACAAATACTACCACACAGGCGCCCAGTATACCTGAAAGGCACGTTCGGCGATCACAGAGTCAGATTCCCGCACCTGCCACAGCAGACGTGACTAACGCCAGACACACATCTCAAAAGTCTGTCGCCGCAGCAGCTCACGACGATGGCCCCGTGCCAGCTACATCCCAAACAAGGAGCTCCATGATGCGTGATGGATTTTCGAGACGAATTTCGAAGCGATTAATGAGCCTCCCGGCACCGTTGATGAACACTAGCCGATCGAGTACATTCGGACCCAACAAGGAGTTCACACCCAGGCCAGTGGATTCAGCCCATTCTTCCGAGCGTGGCAAAGATGATTCTGAACCGGAATATGTTACTCCTGATCGCTCTGAAAGGGAGTCATCGCCGGAGCTGACGGCGTGTCCTGTGGAAAAGGTCGACCCAGCTTCCAAAAAGAGCCGTGGCGGTCACAGCCTCTTCCCATCGCCTGACCCTGTGAGCTCAACGCCCAGAGTCCTGCGACGAAACCGCAGTGCCGATGCAAAGGAATTCTTCACAGCATTCGACGGTACATCTCCGCAGAAACCACGTTCCTCCAGGACGAGTCGCTCAATCAGCCTTCGTCGCTTCTTCACACACCGCAAGGGCGGCGTTGAACACGTCATGGTGTCTTGACACGTACATGCTTCCAGGAGGCCTATCAACCCAATCTAGAGGGGATTCACTTCTGTTTCATGAACTTTACGACCACGACAGTTGGCAGCGAAGTTGAGCCAGGATCGCTCACTCTGTTTTCAATACCCACTTCGTACCAGTACCGGAAGCTTACTTCCTCGGTTTTTCTTTCCTCTGTCTTCGTTTCACTTATACCCAGCTTTGCGGGCACAGCGGGGAGGAATGTCCAGATTGGACTTGAACAAATTGTGCGCAGGAAACACGGACAGAAGATTTTGAACAAGTCCATTACAGATGTCAAGGGCGGAACAGAATGTATTCTCTTCTGGTGGTCCCGAGATTATGGTAGTTTGTAGATAGGTCGAAGCAAAAGAGAACTTGCTCCACCAGCTATGATTTCATGGTTCCTGTTTCACTATCTGAGGAGAGTTAAACTTCTCTGCGTTGATCTGGCGTCAGTTTGTGCAGGTGTAGCTTGTGAATATGCAGCACCTGCCCTGCCGTAATATGGAAGTCGTTCCAGATCGAAGTGTTGCGACTATCCGGGCCTGAAGTTGGATATGCGGGCGGTACCTCACCCTTACGTTCAGAAGTGGCAAAAAGTATCAGCTCTAGGCAACTGTTGTAAACGTCGGATACAACACAATGTTCACCAAAAATTATTCGCTGAAAATGCAAAAAATAATGTCATGCGTACTAAGTTGTAACATTAGATGCCACGCTGCGGACAGGATTCGAACCTGCGCGCCCGAAGGCATCAGATAGCAAGAATTATGGTGGAATTCAAGTCTGACTCGTTAACCACTCCGACACCACAGCCGATGAGTCAGCTAACTTTTCCAGTAAAATATGATCCTCCACACGACATCGCAGAGAAAGTAAGCAGGAACGGAGCTTTTTTCAGGCAAAGAAGCAAGAAAGCTGCCTGGACTATTCTGGAGTGTTGCTGTTGCTTAACCTCGACTCTTTCACTTAGGCACAGCATTCTCACCTGGACGGAATAACAGCACGTGGCACGAACCAGATCTCCGCTTGCCAAGTGAAGTCAACTGTCTCATCAAATCGCCATCAAAGTTGACAGTCAATATTGGACATCACGCACAAAGCACTTGCCGTGGTTCCCAGCGTCACAGTTCCGTGGTGACACCATCCTCTTCAGGCCAAGTCGTATTGAACAAGCCGTGCGGTCCGCCTCTCAGCCTATCTTGGTGGGCACAAGCTCACCGAAGCATTGCTGTGCGTGCCGAGCCAGACCTCTTTTACTGGTCATGTCTTGCGATTTCTTTTGCATTTGCCGGTAAGATAGGCGAGGCAGCGTGAGGCGGTGGTACGTACGCACCTGTGCTGTTATCATCTCATACTTCCTGTGTCGGAGCGTGTTGTACGACGCGGCGGTACTAATTTTTTGCTGGCTGAGCAAGTCTACGAAGAGGCCTCCAGCATAGAAGAGGTGGACAGGACTAGGGTCACAGCCTATTGTGCAGCTTACGAGCATCTGGATTTTGTGACTAGAACTGACTGGCACAGGCTGCATTGGCGAGGGCCACCAAGGTCTTCGATCATGCTGAGCAAATTATCAGTTGCAGCGGTAGCTCTGCTAGCACATCTGTCTGGAGGCTGCGAGGATCATGACTGGACTTCACCTCTAACGGGCGGTGGCGTCCTGGACCACGCTTTGATGAGCCGGCATGATATCGAGAAACGAATCCAGCCCAGCGCGGAAGCTACCCTCCCTCAACAAATCAAGGACATTCACTGGGGTCAGATCAACTTCCTATCGACCACAGATACCCACGGCTGGCTCGCCGGGCATCTGCTTGACGAGAACTATTCTGCCGACTATGGGGACTTTGCCGACTTTGTCAGGAAGATGAAAGCCAAGGCCGACGTCCTTGGAGTTGATCTGCTCCTGATAGATAGCGGCGACTTGCACGATGGTACTGGTTTTGGAGATGCGACGACACCGAATGGCAAATTCACGTTGCCCATCTTCAAGCAATTACCATACGACCTGCTCTCCATTGGTAACCACGAACTCTACACAACTCAGATAGCGAACGACACATACCACAATTTCGCTCCAGATTGGGGTGGACGTTACTTGACAAGCAATGTGGACATCTACGAAAATGGCGTACAGAAACCCTTCTCGGATCGATATGCATACTACCAGACGAAAATGGGCATTCGTGTCATGTCTTTTGCTTTCATCTTCAACTTTACTGGCAACAGCAATGCTACTGTCGTTACTCCAGTTGGTACTGCAGTCCAGCAATCGTGGTTCAAGGAGCAGGCCAGCCGACAGGATATTGACCTTTTCGTCATCAGTGGCCACATCACTCTCAGACAGTCGACGGAGTGGAACCTCATATACGCCGCGATTAGACAATATCATCCCACCACGCCCATTCAGATCTTTGCTGGTCATCGACACATCCGTGATGCGGTCGCTTGGGATGCTTCTGCCATTGGTACTGCCGCAGGTAGGTACTGCGAGACAGTAGGATGGACAAGCATCGATGGACTACCTTCGAACGTGACTCGCGCGAAGAGCCCCCAAGGAAGCGGCACAATCAAGATAACGAAAGCATCAGCAATCCCTCAGCTGAACTTCACGCAAGCGGTCTCGTCTGACTTGAGCTATACGCGACAGTATCTAGATTTCAACAGGCCCACCTTTGAGAAACATACCGCGTCTCTGGGACAAGGGTTCAATACTTCCTGCGGACAGGGAATCTCGAACCAAATCACATCGAACATCAGCACCCTGCCTCAGCTCACGAACCTGCTAGGCTGCGCACCTGATTCGTATTATCAGACTCGCTTCCCAGCTTCGTCGCCAAACAATCTGTACACTTGGCTCGCAACTACTGTGTTCCCGGCTGTTGTCTACGCACCTGATCGGAACAGCACTCCCCGTATAATTATGACGAACACTGGAGGTTTTCGATACGACATCTTGAAGGGCCCTTTCACCTTGGACAACGCCTACCAATCCAACCCATATCAAAATGGCTGGCAATACATGACAGCTCCCTGGCGTGTAGCGAAGAATATACTCTCAAACATGCAGTCTGACGCAGTCTACAAGCGCCAAGCCTCCAGCGGCCAAACTGTTTACAACTCGACCACTGGCCTTTGGACAACACCAGGCTACTATACCAGCGATGACTTTGGCGACGATGGAGATAACACAATCCACTTTGATCAAGGATCGTATAACAGCGATCATTACGTTGCGGCGAATGTGTCGACTTCGGATATTACGAGCGACGACACTCTGGTCGATGTGTATGTTACCAGTTTCTTTGCCGCAGCTGCTGCGAAGTATTTGACAGGAAATACTACTGGATGGGTCAATGTGACGAATAGCACTGGCGGTGTCTTCACGAGCTTCGATACGGTGCCGGCATATGCCAAGTTGTTCTGGGACAAGGACTGCTAAAAGGTTCGATCTAGCACATATAGCAAAATCTACGTGGCACAATGCTAACAAAGGCTTGAAAGTGTGCATACTGTGCATAGTTATGATCGTCGAGCGTTATATATGCTAATCGATTATCGTTGCATCATTTGTCCCCGATTCGTCAGCTACACGCGCCGATCTCGCTTCAATTACTTTTCTGCTCCTCATTATCGTCATCGCTTGTGTACACACCATCTTCACTTATCACTTGGCGGCTCAACAACAGCCTAGTCATACTGCTGAAAGATAGGTAAGTTGGTCGTACAGCTAGTACGCCACTTCGGCTTTCCTCGCCTTCTCCTTCTGTGTTCAACGTTCATCCGCAGCATGACTCGATAGCAACCACAACTCACCGCTTTCGACTTCCAAACCCATGGCCGCTAAACACAACGACGAGGAGATCACAAATATGAATCCCAAGACCTACTCCTCCGATGCCGAAGAAGGAGGTACTGTAGTCATCGACCGCGCCAAAGAGAAGAAGCTGGTCCGAAAACTCGACCTCCACATCATTCCCGTGGTAATGCTTCTCTACCTTCTCTCTTTCCTGGACCGGTAAGTTTTCCGGCTCTTTCCTTGATAAGCCTTGTTTTATCAAGCTTCTCCAACTAAACTCCAAATTCCAGCGTCAACATTGGTAACGCCCGCCTCTACGGCCTTGAAGAAGACCTCGGACTCTCGTCGTCGCAGTTCCAGACTGCCGTCAGCATCCTCTTCGTCACATACGTCGTTTCCGAATTGCCTTCGAATTTGATTCTGAAAGGATATGTACGGCCTTCGAGGTGGATTGCTTTCATCACGGTTTCTTGGGGGATTATTGCGACTTTGACGGGTGTGGTGCAGAGTTATGCGGGGTTGATTGTTTGTCGGTTATTGCTGGGATTGGTTGAAGGGGGATTGTTTCCTGGAGCGGCGATTTATCTGACTTTTTTCTACACGAAACATGAGCTGGCTTTGCGAATTGGATACCTTTTCGTCAGTGCCGCGCTGGCGGGAGCTTGCGGTGGATTGCTCGCGTATGGCATTGGGTTCATGGATGGTGTGGCAGGCCAGCGAGGCTGGAGGTGGATCCTCATCATTGAAGGTCTGCCCACTCTGCTTCTGGGGATAGCGTGCTGGTGGATTCTGGCAGATGATCCTGAAACGGCATACTATCTGAACGACGAAGAGAAGGAATTGGTTCAGGCGAGAAGAGCGTCGCAGATGGGACATGTCGATGTGTTTGACTGGAAAGATGTCAGGAAAGGACTAAAGGACTGGAAGATTTGGATGTTCTGTGCTGGGCAATTTTGTCTGGATACCATGCTGTACGGATTCAGCACCTTCCTGCCTACGATCATCTTGGCTATCCGACCGGAGAGTTCCAGGGCTATTGTGCAGGTTCTAACAATTCCCGTCTATACCGTTGGAGCCGTTTCGTACATGGCTGCTGCGAGATACAGCGACTGGCGCCAGTCCCGAGGGCCAGTGGCGGTTCTCTTCAGTTTGATCGCTGTCGTGGGATATGCCATGCTCATATCAGATGCCAACTCTGGCGTGCATTTCGCTGGATGCTTCTTGGTAGCCATGGGTCTCTACGTGGCAGTTGGAATCCCTCTGGCATGGCTTCCATCAAACAATCCACGATATGGCAAGAGGACAACTGCGACTGGCCTCCAGCTCACGATCGGTAATTGCTCCGGCATCATGGCGCCTTTCTTGTATCCCTCGAGCGAAGGGCCGAGATATCTGAAAGGTCACGGCGTGACAATGGGGTTGGTCGCGCTGGGTGCAGTGACTTACGCTGTCATGTATGCTTACTTCACACGCGAGAACAAGATGCGGGCAGCCGGCAAGAGGGACGAAAGAATGCAAGGGATGACTGACGAGGAAATCCTGGCACTCGGTGATGAGAATCCGAAGTTTGTCTTTGCAGCTTAGAGATATGGTACCAATGGGATACATGATTAACCCTCGTTGTGGCGTCCTTTCTCAATCAAAGGAGTAAGTGCTTTTTTGACTGCCGAACTGCAGCACGTGCAGCAAAGCGAATGCGCGACTGGACTCGCAAATGAACACTCACGACAGCGCAATCCTTGTTGACCATTATGCTCTTGAAGCATGAGAGATCGTCGAGATCATCGCTCTCAGCGCTCTCAGTCGCAACAGTACTTATGCAGTAACATGTCATTGCCCAGACATTGTGCAGACGTTCAGAGGCAACATGGTAGCATACCAAGAGCACTAGCCGACCGCAGGTGGAAGGTCCAGTAAGAAGCTCTATGGCGGTCTGCTTGGCATTGACTTCGATCGGCATACCTTCATGCCTCAATTGAGCATTTCCCGCTACTGCTGGTTTGCTATAGGCTGCGCTGCCCTGATCAGTCTACGAGTGGTATTTTCCTATAGTCTCACGGCATGCAGCTTGAGACTCAGGCACATCCGTGACGGGACGGTATTCGCCTCCAACGATGGTATGGCCTGCGTTGAGGAAAGGCTGAGGCAGGAGTTGTATAAGAACAGCTTCATGGCCTCGGGTGTTAAGCTAGCCTGCTTTCCCGCACACGACCGCAACCTGTATTCATGATGAAGTTCTTTCTTTTTGCTTCAGCCATTCCAGCCCTCGTAGCAGCACTGCCAGCAGCCACTTTCTCTGGAGAGGCAGAGATCATATGGGATAAAGACGCCAAACTTGACGCTCCAACAGGATCGTCACACCGCCATGAAGATGCACCCTCTCGGGAAGAGTACATGGAAGCCGGTATCGTCGGTGGATATACAGCCAGTCCAGGAGAATTTCCAGCTACTGTTTCTCTTCTTAACGGCGGAAGCCACAGCTGCGGAGGTGCTCTGATCGACCCATACACTGTCCTGACTGCTGCTCACTGCGTCGAAATGGGCGGAACGTTTACCGTGGTCGCGGGAACCAATGTGAGTGTTGCAGAGCTCGAGTGCGTCTACAGGCTGATGGAACAACAGGAATGGAGATTTGGCGGCGTGGAGAGTGGCGTAACCCAAGCCATCATCCATGGTGGGTAAAGTGATAAGTGGAAGCCCACCACACGTGAGATAGTGACTCGCTTACACGTTTTTTCTTTTCTAGGGGGCTACGATCCAAGCACACTGGACAATGATTTCGCCATCTTGGAATTATCCTCTCCAATCTTCGAGGATCAAAATATTGCTTATACCACACTGCCTCCTGCAGGCTCAGACCCTGCTCCCGATACTCCAGCAACTGTGGCAGGCTGGTATGTACCGAACCTCGATGATGGAATAGTGCCTTCAAGCTGACAATTTGATTGGGGTGCCACTCGTAACAATGGTCAAGCTACGGAGGATCTCATGGCAGTCCAAGTTCCTGTCGTACATCCCGATACTTGCGCGGACGTTCTGTTCCCGCAGCCTTTCACCCAGAACATGATTTGTGCTGGTCATCCTGAGGGAGGACGTGAGTCCTGCCAGGGAGACAGCGGTGGTCCGCTGTATGATGACTTTACCGGCGAGGTTATCGGAGTTGTGTCGTTTGGCTTGAGTGGTTGCGCGGCACCACAGAGTCCTGGTGTTTATGCACGTGTGGGAAGAGCCATCGGGTTCATTCAAAACTGGTCGGGATAATTGTAGTAGCTGATATGCGATCTTGTGATGGCCGAGCACACTTCATCTTGATCACTTGTCACGCTGTTAGTTGATCTCCGGAACGGGTTTGGGCCATCTTAGTGCGGTCAGAGCTTCATGTCACGAGAGTCATTTGCCAGTCAGGGATGATCTCAACTGAACATATCGTATAGAAGACAAGACCAAAGGAATAGGCGGATGGACTCGCCAGACTATCAGCAGCTGAGGTGCCTCCACGATAGTCTAAGAGCTTGATGGACCCTTTGTTGATAGAGCTTGTTGGAGGTTGATACTGAAGAAAATGCTTGCCTTCCGTGAAACGCTGGGTCAACATCCTCGTCGTCGCGTGATAGCGACAGGCACGCTGCAGGATGACGCATCACGCGCCGCCCGCGTTCCTCTCAAGCTGCTGTCCATGCGCGGGATAAGTCATGCTTCCTGCTGCCTTCCGCTGGTGACAATTGTTCAGTGAGAGCATGACATCTGCCTGATATTAAGATCCAGCAGAAAGGTGAGCGACAAGCAGACTGCGAACAACTCTCGACGATATCCCGGTACAGCTCGACGAGAACAAATCGGCGGCACGGACGCGGACCAGAGAGCAAGAGCTCCCGAACACCAGAACCAGAAGCTGCTTGGAGAGCACAAACGCTACAACGCAAAGAGAGAGACCTCATAGCAAACACAAACGAAGCCAGCGTTCGTTGCACATTTGAAAGGCCGGCCAGCGCGTTCACGCCTCTCCATCTCACAACCACTTTCCCCGCCATGGCTGACTTCCTGACCAACCTATGGGAATCCGTCTTCACACCCGGTACGACTCCAACACTCATCATCGCGACGAACGCTACCTTCGCCTTGCTACAAGCTCTCCTTCTCGGTCTCCTCATCGCGACCTCCAGCATACACTTCGCCATCCTCTCGGTCCTCTGTGGAGGTTTATGGTACAGCATCAACTGGTTCGCAAAGGAGCTGCAAGCCGCCCAACGAGCTGAAGATGAGGCAGAGAGACTGAGGAAGCGCAAGACTGCAGCTGCGGGGCAGGAGAAAGCGGACATCGGGGATGCAGACGATGAGGGTGAGGATACGGAGGTGGAGATTACGAAGGGCATGGCGGATAGTATGGCGAGCTTGACAGGAGCAGGTGGTCTGGATGAGGGTGTGGGCGGACTAGAGAAAGCGAAGAGAGAGAAGATTGCGAGGTTGGCGGAGCAGGATCCTGGTGTGGGCAGTGCGGCGAGTGGAGCGCAGACTGGTTCTGCCAGTAGGGAGACGAGGCAGAGGCAGTCTCGCAGGGCAGATATGTCTAGCAGCGAATTCAGTACAGACAGCGAGTGGGAGAAGGTCAGCGAGAGTGGGAGGTAGCTGTTTTGCTACTGGTAAACTTCTGGAAGACACGACCAAATGGATTTAGCCCAAATGTGATACCCTGACTTGCTGCTTCCCATTTTACATACTGTTAGCTTCATTCCTGCCATGAGAGCATGAGTTCTGCGACCTGTGAGAGAATCTCCCTCGAGCAAGACCGCTGCACGTGACCATGCCAAATAAAGTTCGGCGTCTTCCCGCTCGACGTCGCGAAACTGAAAGTGAACTCTTCGCCAGAACAGCACCACCAAGACTTGCGCGCAACCGGACGACCACAACACAAAATCACTCGCTTCCATTCCACAATATTCACACGTGTTTTTCGGACCTAGCGCGACCATCGCGCATCCGCAAACATGAAGCTCGTCAGGTGAGACATCCACAAGCTTGCAAGCCTCTGGCTCATGCTGAACGAACTTCGCAAAGGCAACCAAGAGAGCCTGGCTGACAGGCATGGTAGGTTTTTGATGAAATGCACAAACGAGACGGTGACGATTGAGCTCAAGACTGGTACGTACCACCACATGATCCAGCGACTAAGAGCAAGAAACTAACTCGAATCGCGCTTTTCTCACAGGCACCATCGTCCAAGGCACAATCGCCAGCGTCTCCCCACAAATGAACACAAATCTGCGCAATGCAAAGATGACGCCCAAAGGCGGCAGCCAGATCTCTCTGGACCACGTCTCGATTCGAGGATCAGAGATTCGATACTACATTCTGCCCGACTCGCTACCGCTTGACACACTTCTCATCGATGACACACCGAAGCCGAAGAACAAGGCGCGGAAAGAGCAGGATCGATCAGCTGGAGGAGGACGTGGTGGTCCCCGAGGCGGTCGCGGTGGTGGACGTGGTGGTGGTAGAGGCAGAGGGCGAGGACGGGGCCGTGGATTCTAGATGGAGAAAGATCGTATTCACTAGACAACGCCGCACGGGACCTGTTGAAGTAAAGAACGGGTGAGGTGATGGGACTCGTACCGCACGCGCGACCATGCACAGGTGCTACTGGCGCAGGCCATACATCACACATTTTGAGTGCGATGGAGTCCAGGCGCAATGGGATGGAAAGCTCGATTCGAGAGCGCACCAGCAAGTCACTGTATTTCAGGAATTTCGAAAAGCTGAAAAACGGGCACGGAAGAACTGCTACGATCGTCAATTGGTATCGCGCTTTGGGCTTCCGCGCAGGTTCACATGCGTGATCTATTGTAACCTACAATAGAGCGGCTGAAACACCCCGTCCAGTTACCTCTCATGCGCAATGAAATTGTGCCGAGCTTGCTATTCACACACAATAGCAGTCTAGAACAATCCAACGCCTTCAAGTGAAGCATTAGTATTCACTAGGCAGCATTCGGCATGTGGTATTGTGCTAAATTGAGACAATAGATTGACGTATCAATAGGCACAGCTACGACACATCCAGCCAGTCACAAGCCGAGCTTCACCTCTAGCTGCAGCAATCAGTAGCTTGCACGTGAGCTCTCCTGCAGCAAAGTGAAGGCACAAACGGCGCTTCACAAATATCTTCCAGCCACTTCTACCACCTCCTCCTCTTCTTCTTCCTCTTCCATCCTACAACTCTTCTTCTACACAACACTCACCACATCGTACAACAACATCGCAACCTACCACTACTACCACAACAAGCTTCACACAACATCCATTCAACAACCAATCACTACCACCAACATGCCACCAAAGAAGTCTTCCAACACTGACGCCGCCACCGCCAACGGCAACGTTCCAAAATTGTCCGACACCGACATCAGAGTGCTTGGGTTCGCATGGCAGTGCATGGACACCAATCCCAAGGTAAGACTACAACGTGCTCTCCCCACGGCTACTAACCCCACTAACTATCGCCACCTACAGGTCGACACCGCGAAGCTCGCTCTGTTGACCGGCCACAAGAACGCTGCGTCCGCCAATACCGCGTACTCCAACGCGCGCCGCAAGCTCCTCGGCGATGTGAAGCTGCCGCCAGCTGAGAAGACCCCCAAGAAGGGCAAAGCCGCTTCTGCCTCTGCTGCCGAAGGCGAAGCTGAAGAAGACGACGCCGAGGATGCTGGCGCAGTCAACACCCCTGTCCCAGAGCCAGCTAAGAAGGCCAAGGCTACTGCTTCCCGTAAGCGCAAGGCTGCCGCCACTGAGGAGACTGAAGACGCAGGTGAGGGTGAGGAGGCTGAGGCTAAGCCAGCTTCGAAGAAGAAGGGTCGTGCTGCTGCCGCTGAGACTGCTGAGGTGAAGACCGAGAAGGCTGAGGCCGACGATGAGGTCAAGGTCAAGGCCGAGAAGGACGGTGAAGAAGATGCCGCCGCCGCCGAGGAGACCAAGAAGTCTGATGCCGGTGACGAGGCTGCTGGTACTGTCTAGGCGCGCGGTCTAAGGCGGCGAAAGGTGGCATGAAGCATTACTGACATTGGCTCGAGCAACGCAACGCAACGCATACACGAAGGCGCTTGGGGCTTTGCATACGACTTACGAGGCTGCTGGAACTGTCTAGGCGCGCGGTCTAAGGCAGCGAAAAGTGGCTTGAAGCATTACTGACATTGGTCGAGCAACGCAACACATACACGAAGGCGCTCGGGGTTTTGCTTACGACTTACGACTTGTGTCGTTGGCTGGCGACGTTGTGGCTTGACGCTGGCACGTTTGTCTGATGAGCCATATGACATGAGATACCATCAATTGAGATCATTAAAAGCGTGCTCCTTTTTGTCCTTTACTTGATTTTCACAAAAGCTTCAACAGATTTGCGTGGTAGATAAAATTCTGGCAGAGGTAATGTTCTCTTGTGTCTACCTCGAATAATAAATCATCAAGCGCCGATCTCATTGCCATAGTTACATCGCTGGCCCAGCCCAATCAGGCATATTTCCAATCATGGGTATCATTCCTCCATATTTCCCGTTTCGCCAAACACAACAACAATCTACCACGAACCCACCGGATTCAAGCGCAGATGCATTCCATCTTTAGGCTTCGTGGTCACAACACCATGCGGAATCACAACCTCATCTGGGCGGTCCAGTGTCATTTCAAAGCTACCCACCAGCGCTGCAACCAAACATCGCAGTTCAGCCTTTGCGAACCCCTGTCCAATACAACTTCTCGGTCCGTGCAAAAATGTGAGGATATTGTAGTTACTTGGTGCTCCACCTGAATTGTTTGGTCGCTGCTCGCCAGTCTTCTCGTCTGTGTCAATCCATCGGTCAGGCGTGAATTCATCGGCGTCCGGGCCCCATGATTCTGGGTTGCGGTTGATAGCCCATGGGGAGAGGAGGAGTTGCGTATTGGCTGGAATTCGTTGACCGCAGATTACGGCGTCTTTGGGGTTTGTTCGGATGGTGATGGGGACGGTAGGGTATAAGCGGATGGCTTCGTTGCAGACTCCGTTCAAGAGCGGAGCAGCTTCGAAAAGTGTGGCCAGATCTTCGTCGGAGGTGATTTTGTCTGGCGAGGGAATGGTGTTGCGAATTTCCTCACGTAGAGCCTTTTGGATTTCGGGATGTTTGGCGACAAGGTAGGCAGTCCAGGTCAGAGCTGAAGATGTCGTTTCGTGTCCAGCGGCGAGGAAAGTCAGAAGTTGGTCTACCAATTGCCGGTCAGAGAAGTTGTTGGATCGGATGCAAAGCGATAAGATGTCCTTCTGACTCTCGGACTCGTGCTTGATCATTTCCTTCTTTTCGGCGATTAGCTTCAGGCAGATATCGGTCAGTGTCTCGATGATGTGATTGCTGCGTTTGTTCAAGTTGATAGGGAGACTTCGAATGAGCTTCGCAGGTCCGAGAATTTGTCCCACAAAGAATAATTGCTTCTCTCTTGATGGTTCGAGCAATTCTTCATAGACTTGCACCAGAGGGTCGTCGCTATTCTTCAGTGCTTGGAAGTCACGACCCATTGCTGCAAGGCCGATGATATCCACTGTAACTTTGGTTGCCCAGTGATTGACCTCAACCACTGAGGTCTTGCTATCGGCAGACTCTGGGCTCTCTGCGACCTGCTGGGAGATGCCTCGCATCATCTGAACTGACTTGCTCCAGAAAACTGGGTATAGTTCTTTAATGTGTCGGAAGCTGAAGACTGGCATGAGATTCTTGCGCAGAAACTTGTGCGAGTCTCCTTCGACGATGATCAAGCCATCTCCAAGAATGAATCGCAGGAAGTTGCGTAGTGGCGCAGGCTTCTCAAATTCGTAGGCCTTGGTAACCAAAATCTCCTGCAGTGCTTTCGGGCTGACGACCACAACGCGATCTGCGTAGAAAAAGCCACGGAAGTGGATGAGGCCCTCATTGGGAATTGTCTTCATCCATTTGAGGGCACTTGTGCCAGCTGGTCGCTCTAGGATCGTCAAGCCATGGCCGAGAAGTGGAATAGAGCCCTGCGACAGTCAGTAGAGTCCGTTTCGTGCAAGTTTTGAAGCATGCTCACCTTCAGACCTGGACCGGGCAGGTGTCGGAGTGGAGAAACAAAGAACGGGTAAATGGCGACTTTCCAGATCGCGACCAAGACGAGCTGAACGCCGAGAAGTCGTAAGAAGACATAGAGAAGGGCATGTTCAGGCAGGTATTGAGGAAATGTCTTGACAATTGTGAAGGAGATGAGCACGTTGATCCCCAGACGGATCAACGACGGAGGTACGCCTGCAAGCATACTGAAGGCGAGTGTGTTCGATGAGAAGTAGCGGTCCTTGTGCGAACTACGAGCAGAGGTGTCGTCGTCTTAAGGCCTGGATATCAATGACATCGTCTGGCGCGCCGGCTGTTGCCAGCACCCAGCATATAGTGCACGGCTCGTTCCAGCGTGGCTTGGAAATTGGGTGGGCGATGATCGTAGCCCAGTATGGGCGTATGGAAAGCCCCGCAACAGCCTTGTCGTCCCAATGAAGGGAGGTGTTGCTTTGGGTCGTCCTCGGCACGACTGATCAGGCAACGCAATTCTGCTCTTTGTGCGTTCTCATCGCTGCCTTGACTGCTGCTTCACATGCCAGACAAAGCGGACGTCGGTCTCTCCCCAGACCGATTGCGAGCGCGATGGCCGAGGCTTGCAAGGCAGACACCTGCGGTCGAGTGACATTGGACGTGCAACTCCTGTCCCCAGCCGAACCACTCAGTGGTTCTGGGCACTTCTCCGCCTGATTCGTGATCCGCACTCTCCCACAGACGACGGAGCAAATGCCGCGACGTCATTGGCTGCGTCGTTCTTTCCCCGCGTCTCTGATTGGCACGACGCGAACCTCTCCACAACAACATCTTCAATTCTTCAATTCTGTCGCCTTGACGCGTCCCACCACGACTTCGACTCTTCTCATCAGCATTCCATGTCTTGGACCTCTGAGACTGCAATGCATCGCATACCATGACTTCTCCCGAAAAAGTCAGGCAGATGGTTCGCAAGACTGCCTGCGCTGTGCTGACTCCTTTGCAATTCACCCACATGGGATATCCAGTTCGGATTGCCTATGAAAGATGGCCTTTCGGACCTGTAAAGTCGATTCTACAAGACACGCTGAACATCAGAGCGCTAGATGTGGTCATGGGACGCATCACACTGTCGGATTTCGCGGCCCTGGGCACCAACATCAGCCAATGCTGGAAGAGCGGAAAAGAAATGCCTTCGACTCGTCTTGCACCACCGCGAACGTGATTGTAATCTCTATACAACTTTGAGTCCCCACATCCCAGGTCCAACAGAAATTGGCGGCTTCTACCTTGGCCGCTTCGATGAGAACAGCAAAAGGGCCTCGACCTACCCTCGTCGTCTTTGACCGGAAGGCGGCAGCGTCTTGAGCGCGATCGGTGTGGCATGGTTGCCCACGGTGTTGTCGACGTTCCACTTCAAAGCCCATGTCCTGTTGTAAGCATCGACGGGCTCAGCATACCATTTGATGTCCACCTGTTGCACGATTAGCTGAGCAGAGACTGGGTGGGGATCATCGCGCGACGTACAGCGCCTTCATTGCTGACCCAGACGAGGAGAGTTCCCCATAGGTCGAAGCCGCTGGTGGTCAAGCTCGCATTCTCTCCAGAGCTGAAGCTGACTGGCGACCATGCCCCGGGGTTGTTGTCGATACTGAGCTTGGGCGATGTCC
The DNA here is from genome assembly GCA_002933655.1 of Cercospora berteroae. NCBI lineage: Eukaryota > Fungi > Ascomycota > Dothideomycetes > Mycosphaerellales > Mycosphaerellaceae > Cercospora > Cercospora berteroae. Next base: position 75,726 of record PNEN01000397.1, on the reverse strand, counting down.
AGTCCGACAGTGTCGAATTGACGGGGTTGGCGGTGAAACTCCCATCGTCTGAGATCGCGACTACTGAATTTCAGAACGGCATGAATGAGGATCTCTGAGTGATCCAGAACACCAGGGAATCATAGCTGACGAGGTTGCTTACAGGATACATTCGTGGACACCAGGGAATTTGCGGGTGCCTCATGACCAAGATATGCGAAACCTGGATACCACTCATCAACACTTCTGATCGCCAAACAGCGCATCTCGATACATACCGTCGCTGTAGTAGAGAGGCATTCCATGTATGCCAAAGCCATAGCCCCAGAGCGCGGTGTCGTGTGCAAGAGCGCCCACGACGCTCAAGGCCAGGCCGGCCAGAGTCTTGAAGTTGGTACAAAGCATGATGCAAGCAGGCAAAGGTGTGCGGTCAAGTAGAGCAAGGAGGAGTATTCAAGATACGTTTGCTGTAGGGCGCTTCCTAAAGCAGCAGTTATGGGCAATCTCTCCTCGACGAAAGTGGTCCCCGCCACGCGTCGTTTTAGAGACACTCCAGGCCGCAAGCCACCGACCACATGCTGGAGAAGTTCAGCCGACCTCGTCGGACACTTGCGTGGCGTTGCACTCGACTGCAGATCCTAAGCGATGTCGGTCCGACCGTGCATTGGCCCCACGAGAACCACGTGCGATCTTCTCAATCGATGGCAATTCACAAATGTTGCTCATGAGGCTGATTGCCATGCGATTCGGATGCCGGCTTCATGGTCTCTTGAGGATCCTTCGTGGCCCACCAGGTCGCCGGCGCCTCTGAATCCACATACTGCCGTATTCGCCGCTGCACGCGTCATATTACCAAAATCGCCATCAGGATGAACGTCTCCTATGACCGAGCGACGCTAGGATCAACGCATGTGGGCTGTAAATCCGCGCCTCCGTTGCTATCGGACACGACTCCGTTGGCTGTACGGCGTCCCCGAGTGTCTATGACTAGATGTGGAGACGCACTGAACACAGTTTTCTCCGTGTGGATCGAGGGCTATTCAGTAGCGTCGAATCGCCGCACCACTGCACCAGTAGTCACTGGTCGCAATACCTACTTTTAGACATGAATGACAGGACCATGAAGCCTTAGCCAACGATAATCTGGATCGATCGGAAAATTCCAGCATTGGCTTCGATTTGTGCCGCAGTGCGGGCATATGCTGATACCACTGCACAACGTCCTATGCAGCAAAATACAAACTATCAGGAAAACTCCTTCACGCTATTGATTTCGACCAGGTCTACTTCTGCTTGCATTTCAAATTGCAGTTGTGGATGATGCGGATTGGGTTTGCCGATCGCGCAGCTGCATCTGCAACTAGCAGTACGCGAGCAACTTCTCTGAATGGAAGCAGTGGCTGCTACGATTACGCCCGAAAGAACGTCAGCTCCCAAGCAGTGGCCGCGTACTACCGGAAACCGTAGAATTGCTTCCAAGCGAGAGAATTCGCAATGAGCGGAGCGACTGCGCAGCACAGCTTCTGTTAACCTTCGACAAGCACTCGTCAAATATGCTCGGTCAGGCTTGTTGTCTTGGAGCCTCGCCGGTCTCAAACAGGGTTGAATACTTCAGTAACAGCTGTGCGCCAAGACAGTAAAGTCATCATTGGAACGTAACATGGAAGGCATTCCATCGGGAGAGATGGGCGAAAAGAGTGGACACTGCTCGAATGTGAGACTGAAGACATCACTTCCTCTAGCGTTGAAGATATCAGAAGAGGCTCGCTCCACACATGGAATCCACCTGGTTGTCCGCTTTTGTGCAATATGCCTTCGCGAAATAGGCCCGCTTGTAAGGATCATCGTCAGCAAGCTATTGTTATCTTTTGGCCACAATAGGATCGTGGAGACTGGATGAAAGATCCGATTACGATGCGATGGAGCAGAACGCGCGCAAGCGAATGCTTTGCCTCCCATTGGTAAAGTACATTACCGTGCTCATGCAGCGCTGAGATTGCCTTCATTCCCATCATCTCGCTGGGCATTCTTACCATCGGCCAAGATGCAGGTCCTCAACTTCATTGCCTGTGCTGCGAGCGTTGCTGGTGCCCTCTCCGTTCAGCGTTCGGAATCCTCAACCATCGTGCAGCGGGACAGCTGCGATGGTAACGCGGCCGAAGATCGAAGCGTCTGGTGTCGTTACGACTTGAACACGAACTGGTACGACGAAGTCCCCGACACTGGCGTTACCAGAGAATATTGGCTCGAAGTCACGAACACGACTCTTGCTCCAGACGGAGTCGAACGAGTTGTATGATCGATCAATGGCTCAGTGCCTGGGCCAACATTGGAAGGAAACTGGGTGGTTCATGTCACGAATAGCTTGACCAACAATGGCACGGGAATCCACTTCCATGGCATTAGGCAGAACTATACTAATCAGGATGATGGCGTGCCTTCAATCACACAATGTCCAACTGCGCCAGGAGATTCCATCACATACACATGGTAAGTCTGCACTCTGGGGTCTTTCCTGAAATTCAGAACGCTGAACTTACAACAGGCGAGCTACTCAATACGGCTCTTCGTGGTATCATTCCCACTACTCCTTACAAGCATGGGAAGGAGTCTTCGGCGGTATGGTCATTCATGGACCGGCGACGGCAAACTACGACGAGGAGATTGGGGTGATGCTCCTCGCCGATTGGGACCACGACACAGTGGATTCGCTGTACAGTTACGCTCAGACTTCCGGTAAGCACATCGCGTTGTTTTGCAACGTTCACCCGATGACTGACTTGTCATGTAGGCCCACCAACATTAGATACTGGACTGATCAACGGCACAAATGTGTGGGGTGACCTTGGTTCCTGCTGGGAGATGAGCCTTATATCTGGATCCACTTACCTTCTCCGTCTCGTCAACGCCGCGATTGACACTCACTGGGACTTCAGCATCGACAACCACACCCTCAAGGTCATTGCAGCTGACTTTGTGCCCATCGTGCCATATACCACAGATCGATTGAGCATTGGCATGGGACAGCGCTACGATATCCTCATCACTGCTGATCAGGGTGACGTTGCCTCGGACTTCTGGCTACGCGCTGTACCGGACTCCTTCTGCTCCGAGAACGACAACAGCGACGACATTAAAGGTATCATTCATTACGATTCCAGCACAGGCACGCCACAGACCAGCAGCCAAGTCTACGACCAACTCGGCTGCTTTGGAGAGAGTTCCAAGAAACTCGTGCCGTATTTGTCGCTCGATGCATCGACTTCAGCAGGGACCGAAGATGACCTCGCTGTCAGTGTCAGCAGGAATTCAGCCAAGCTCTTCAAATGTAAGAAAGCCTCTCCCCGATTGTGACGAGTCCTGTGTACCACTCAACCTCAGACTAACCACTCACCTGAATATAGGGTCTATCGGTGGCACCTCAATGGATGTCGAATGGTCCAACCCATCAGCCCTCCAGATTTTGAACAACGACACCACATGGGCCTCCTCTTCTGGTGTGATCGAACTACCCGAAGCGAACACCTGGTCTGTCATCATCATCGAAACCAACAACGCCGTTGCTCATCCTATCCACCTGCACGGCCATGATTTCTACCAGCTTGCTCAAGGAACGGGAACTTACGAATCTGCTGCACCTACTTTGCAGACTACGAATCCTACCCGGAGAGATGTGACTATGTTGCCGGCTTCGGGATACGTCGTTATTGCGTTCTATACGGATAACCCTGGTGCTTGGTTGTGTCATTGTCGTAAGTGCAACAAATTTCCTGCTTGTCGTTTTGTGTGTGTGATCGCTGACACGTCGTCTCGTTCTAGATATTGGCTGGCATACCGAAGAAGGTTTTGCATTGCAATTCATTGAACGATATGATGAGGTTGCTGCGTTGTATGATGAGGATAAATTGAATGACACTTGCTCTGCGTGGAATGATTATGTCGGTGTGAGTGGGATTTTGGATGAGGGAAGTGGAGTGTAACTTTTGGGGGATTGGTTGCGCATGAAAAATTTGGCCACGAAGTCGGGGTTGGGGTTTACTTTAATGTTTCACGAAAAGGACGATTCGAGAATATTTCTATCAAAGTATGATGTTGCCTGGTCTCGCTGACATCAAATAGCTTTTCCCGTATAAGCGGGCTTGCTTCTAAGACATCCAAGACGCACGACTTGCTACCGCTTTTCATACCGTCACATGCCCAAGTGTCCTAGCACCAGCATGAGGACTGTAAATTTTTGTGCACAGCACACTCCTTCTTTGCAAGGTCTAACTCTGAGCCATTTTCGAAGCACCCTGCAAATCCTCCACTACCCGAGCAGAGGTTTCAAGGTCAGTCCCAGCATGCATCGTGTGCACTGTGCAATCGGCGAAAGGAAGATACTTGGCTTAGTGATCTGGGAAACTTTAGTAGATGGAAGAGGAACCTTAAAGGGCTGGACTTCGTATCTCACCTTGGGATATGTAGTTTGTTCTTGACCAGACCAGACTGCTTGTACTCACGATTCGCAGATGATGTATAAGCTTGCCAGGTTTCATCCCTGGTGTAAATCGACAAAGACACGACTTGGTAAGGGCCTCGACCTTCGAAAAAAAAACCACGCTTGCTATTGCTGGTCGATGGCGAAATTAAGTTACGGATCAATATTCTCATCCCTGTTGCCTGCACATTCGAGAGAGCGTGCCCGGGCAAAGAGATTCAAGTCAATGAAGTCATGCAGCAAAGTTGTCCATGATCGCATTGCTGCAACAGGCAGATAATTGAGCAAGAAAGAATCGGCTGAACTGCTGTCTGACTACCTTTTGCATTGGATCGGGCAGTACAGTCTGTCGGATCCAGACGCGGATACTGAGCACAGAGAAGCTCGTTCACTCTGCAATTTTGCATGGATCGCTGCCTATCGGACAGCTCATTGTGTCCAAAATCGGCCAGTTCAGATTCTAGAGAGTGGGAACAAAAAGCTAGAGGCCCTGCTTTCCGATCACCGAATGCATATCACGGACTGTAGCGAGCACTTCCCCGGTGACTCCTCTGGCACGCGACAAGAGCCAGGACTGGTCACATGAATCATTCTTCGACCTCAATGTTGCACATCTACCAGCGATCACAGTAGCGATCATGCTGAGCAAACTTGCTCTACTACCATTGGCAGTGCCTACTTTCGCTGCCATTCATGAAAAGCTCTCAACATTGCCGTACGGATGGAAGGAAAGCTCACACTCAGTCCCCGACAACAGTACGATCCACCTGCAAATTGCTCTGTCATACTCAAACCTCGATCAGCTCGAATCTCGATTGAAAGAGGTTTCTGTACCTGGCAGTCCGCAATATGGCCAATACCTCGACCTCGAAGAGATCAACAAGCTATTTTACCCATCGAAAGAGTCCGCTGAAGTTGTAACGGATTGGCTCAAAGACAATGGTGCAACGTCCATCTCCTCGGACGGGCATACAATTTGGCTTGAGACCACGATCGAATTAGCGAACAAAATGCTTTCTGCCAACTTCCAGCTCTACACGGACGATTTTGAGGATAAACTGCGCACTTCGCAGTACTCCCTTCCAGACGACATGATTCCCTACGTTGATTTCGTCTCGCCAACCACTTATTTCGGTGGCCCGAAGGCGCACGAGCAAGCTGATCGTCAAGAACCATCCACGAATGATGATGAATGGGAACAGTCTTGCCTTAGACTCTTCGCAGTGCAGAATCGAGACAACCAGATAGAGGAAATGGCATTGTTGACTCCAACTTGCCTGCAAAAGCTCTACAACATTGGCGATTACCAAGCTGATCCCCGTTCCGGAAGCAACGTCGGCTTTGGAAACTTCCTCAATCAGTCCACAAGCTACTCAGATCTGGAACAATTTGAATATCTCTTCGGCATCTCCCCTCAGAATTTCACAGTAACCCTGCTCAACGGTGCCATCGACAACCAGGATCCAGAGGTCGCGATGCCCCATGAGGCAAATTTGGATATCCAGAGCATTGTGAGTCTCGCAGACGGCCTTCCCATCGAAGCGTACAACGTTGGTGGCCTCGCGCCTTTCATTCCGGATCTTTTAATGCCGAAAATCTCCAAGAGCACGAACGAGCCGTTTCTCCAATTCTACACGCATCTTTTATCACTGCCGAACTCAGAATTACCCTGGGTCATCACAAGCAGCTATGGCGATCACGAGAACACGGTCCCCAAATACTACGCAAAGCGTATTTGCAACATGATTGGCATGCTGGGTTTACGCGGACGTACTGTCCTCCACGTTGCTGGGGATGAAGGCGTTGGTGCAGTATGCCTCGCAAACGGCATCGACGGGGCTGCACAATTCACTGCTCAGTTCCCCGCAACTTGCCCGTACGTTCTTGCTATTGGTGGCACGAACTCTTTCGAGAATGTGGAAGCGTGGAACTACAGTAGCGGCGGTTTCAGTAACTATTTTCCAAGGCCTTGGTATCAGGAAGATGCTATACAGACTTATCTTGACGAACACATCAGTCCCGAAGCTAAGGACTATTACACTTCGAACAAATACGCCAACTTCGCTGGTCGTGGGTTCCCAGATATCTCGGGCCACAGTGAATCTCCACTGTAAGACTCCATCCTCATCTATACATCATGCCAGTTCTTTTTCAAGCTGACATCCTGCATTTAGCTTTCCTATGGTTCTCAACGGTACTATCCGCGCGAACGGTGGAACTTCCGCCGCTGGCCCTCAAGTGGCTGCCGTCTTCGCCCTCTTGAACGACGCTCGCTTTCGGGCTGGTCAGCCTGCAATTGGGTTTGCAAACCCATGGTTGTACGCCAACGCTAGGAACAGCCTTGTCGATGTTATCCGTGGCGGCTCTGTGGGCTGCTATGGCACGAATCCTCAAAAGCAACAGCCGATCACTGGGGCGGGAATTATTCCTTATGCGAGCTGGAACGCTACTGTTGGTTGGGATCCAGTAAGTGGACGCACGTGCTTTTGTTCAAGTCGATCGTTTTTCGAGTTGGTCCGCGGGCTTGCGGTCGGCAGTACTCCATTTGACAATGACTCAATCGGCGGGAGGGATTGTTGAAATGGAAATGAATCGCCTCTAACGATTGATCTAGGTGACCGGGCTTGGGTATCCCAATTTCCAGGGGATGAAAAACAACGCATTGGGTCGATAGATCTGGAGCAACGCTACTTCCAGCGCATCGGAATCTCTGCTTTTCAGCAAAGGTACTTTCATCTCCAGATACCCGAACCTAAATGAACCTAGTCGACTGCCACGATGACTTCGAGATTGAAGGTATGTTCGAGAATCGATAACATGGTCGAACACTCCCAGCGCCAACAAATTCAGGAGCTGAAAGTCCAGTAGTTTAGAGGAGGGCGGAAGCACGCATGCAAGCAGGGAGGTCTGTTTGCAACGAGCATTAAGGACTGTATGCGAGCGTCTCTGCCGCTATGGAGAGACTCTGTGCCACCGGAAGTCTTTGTTGCTGTTTGTGGATCTTTGCCTTGAGCGTCTTCTCTCGCATTGACGAACTTCCCTTCTTCATTGGTTGTTTCTGCCACAACCTGTGTATGAACATCGAACTGCTTCTCACTTCAGCGCTTTCAAGTGCCACTTTCAGTCAGAGGTATATACGCATCGGAAAGGTCATGTATATATGCAGGTAGTAAGAACGCCAATGTGGTTCCAAGTATACGACAGCTCCATTGCTCTTTCCAGGAGAAAGTGAAGCGTTTGGCACATGCATGCCAAGCCGCAGCTTCCCTACCCAGGCAGGAATTGGTTCACTCTTCAGCCCATTCCATCCACTTTCGGCTACCAACTGGGCTTCCAGCTCAACAACATCACTTACACTCAGTCTCATCAACTCATCAACACACGCGCATTACCAGCATGAGTCTCAACAACAAAACCATCATGGACTCCCCTCTCGAGCCTCCAAGCGCGGACTCGAACATGGCCGTCGGCGCTACCAGAATAGCCAGCACTGTCCTCGATACTGCTGTCGACAACAGCAAGTTCGGCCCCGAAGAGGCGCCAGCAGAACCGAAACTGAAAGGCTTCTTGGGCCTTCCAGCAGAGATCCGGAACCAGATCTACGAAGACCTCTTCACTCCACCTCCTGGCATTATCACGAGTTGCCATCCGGCAGAGCAGACCTGCCGCTTGTCCCCTGGAAAAGTCTCAGCAGATCTCGCCAACACAACTCCATTGACCGCCATCTCCACCCGCCGAACCTACGGATGCCACTGCGACCACTGCAAATTCAGCAGTGCCTTGCTCCTCACAAACCACCAAATCCGCTCTGAGGCAGCACCGGTCCTCGAGTCAACATTCCAATTCGGCCTCAACCTCAAAATGGGATGGTGGCAATTCACCTGGGCGAAGTTTGACCTTGGATCAACTGGTCTTTGGGGCCTGAAGGACGACTATACGCAATCCGTTCCAAAGTTCGTCAAGGTCTGCGTCATCCATTTCGACTACTTCGAGCCAGAAAGTATCCTTGAGTTGGACAGCATGCGTCAAGTCGCCAGAGATTTGGCATTCCTCCACCATTTGGCGGGTCAGGTCAAGTTCGTTGTGGAAGTGCATATTGCGCTTGCGTTCGAGGAGAGACAAGTGGGCTGGTCGGAGGCGGCTAGTGAGAAGAGCGAGGCAAGTGAGCAGTTTGTTGCTGAGCAGGAGACTAAAGCGCAGGAAATGAAGGCCGAGTTGATCGAGGGGTTGGTGGAGGAGTTTGAGCAGAAGGGAAAGAGATTCCGATTGATGACCGAGGAGTGATGGAGCTTACGCCGAGAGTGGGCTGGTACTGGCTTTGGCTTTTGGGATTGCCCTGGAAGCATGTTTCGAAGAGATCGAGGACTTGCTCACCGTCAGCGCGGTCTGACTTTGCGACATGTATATTGCGAGGCTGCAATCGAACTGCGCAGTGGCGCTAATACGTCAAGGACAGCCCCAGCTGGGCCACGCCCAGAAAAGGAGTAGTTCTTGCAGCAGAGAACTAGTAATACAAATCTCCACCCACTCAAAGACTTCCTACACCGCCTCCCCATCAATCCGCTGCGCAGTATCGTCCGGGTCCGGGATGGGCAATTCTCCCTCCTCACCATTCGTCCCCGTAGTTCCCACCGTACCTCTCGTTCCTCTTCTCCTAAACCCATTCATCCTGCTCCTTGACCTCGAAAACCCAAAAACGCCACTCGCCTCGCTAAAGCCACTCCTAGAGCCTCTCCGTGCCCGCAAAGCGCTCAAGTAGTCTAACCCATCATACAAGTCTCCCGAAAGCACTTCATCGACATCGTCCATTTCATCCAAGATCTCCTGTGGAGGATCTGCATCAAACACGGCTTGTAAGTCGCCGTGCGCGCCGAAACGTTCCCACATGCTGAGCCAGGTGTGTTTTCGAGGAGGCGAGAGGAAGCGGGCGCGTTTCCAGAGGTAGCGGCGTTCGTACCAGGAGATGAGCAACAAGATTGGGGCATTCAAGACGCGGACTGCTGTGATGTTGACTTTGTGGAACCAGCGCGGTGTAAGGACGAACTTGAGCGGGAGCAGCGTCATGAATGCGAGGACGTTTGTCGGAGGACGATAAGCGAATAGCGAATCTGATTTGACGCCTTCGAAGGTGAGAACAGCACGTCGGAACTGGATCTCGGCCGTTGCGTTTCTCGATAAGCTGTTGTAAGTATTCGAAAGCATGGCCACAAGGATCGTCAAGAACAGCGTATTCCCCAGAAAAGCGAATGTGATCATCAGAAGAGGTCCCAAGAACCAATGCATCTCAACACTGCGTTGGATACCAGTTCCGTCCAGACCGAACCAGATCCAAAGCATCCATTTCGAGATAGTGAGGACAGTATGAGTGAGGAAACCCTCCTGCGTTTCGGATAACCACCACATTGCGAGGATGAAGCCGCCGAAGCACCAACAGGCAATAACTGTTAAGAAGGTGAAGTCCGACATCATAGCCCGCAAGGAGATGAAGAGCATATTCTCCGGCATCAAACAGAATGCCAACCGCGGAAGAAGGACGGGCGCTGCCATGGCGAGAATATCTTCTGCCAGCCAACCAATCGTGGGATCGTTCTGCACTAGGCCGTGCATGCGCGTGCAGAAATAGACGCTGAATATGAGAACGAATGTGATGTCGAGGAAAGACCAGAGGTTTTCGGTGTGTACTGTCCAGCCGTGTTCGCATATTGATGCAAGTTCGTCCAAATTCCAACCAATGGCATAGACGATGAAAACGAGTTCCATTTTGGTGAACTGGGTATGTTGTCGTCCGAATGTCCGTGACTTGCTGAGCATTGTCGCGACATAGAGAACAAGTAGTACGACGAACTGGCACCCTTCGATAATGTTTCTTGTGCGAGGTACGATCAGCCGGTACTGATTTAGAACAGGCGCTCTTCGCGGGTCGTACAGTGTAATTCCGCGGTTCTTGTAATGGTCTGGGATGATGTCGATGAACGAGGTGGGCGTGTAGATGATCCGCCCTCGGTATACATTCTCCACGATCTTCTGACACGCCGAAGCGCTCAGAAAGCTCTTGGCTTCCGAGACAATGGCAACTTCCAACGCAGTCAGCATTCGCTGGTATTCGGGTCTAGCCAAATGCCATCTGATGGTCCAGTGCAGTTCTGTGCGATGTTCGCGAGCCACTTCCCGAGGTGCGTTCTGAAATGGCTCGAAGCCTGCAACCAAGACATTGGCTAATGTCAAAAGTCCCATTCTGCCTTCATGATCTTCGTCGAAACGTCGCAATATTCGAGCTGCCACGAGCTCGCATAGATGCGCTCTTGTGACGTTGACTGTGTTGTGATGTGCCTGATACGACTGCTCGCGTAAGAATTGAACACGATTTACCAATAAGCAGAACACCACAGAGACGTCGTCCGGATCGTAAAGATGGTCTACTAGTGGCCGGACCACGGCGACGTTCATTCTGGGACTCTTCAGCTGCTCGCTGCTATATGGGTCGTCTACGTACAGCTACGTCAGCTACATGCAGCAGGGAAAAGAGGACTGCGAAAGCCTACCTATGCTGGCGATGACGAGCCGTCTGATCTTATGTATCGTTGTATAAACGGGCAGGGAACTGTGTGGGTTCGGTGCTCTGGGATCATCGTTCTTTCGCGGAGGATAACACCCATCATCATCTGCCTCTTCATGGTCGCCCAAGAGTGTCTCCTGCTCCTCTCTTCTTCTCGCTATTCGCAATGCCTCTTGCATGTTCTTGGCGCTTCCACCTCTGAACGTGTTTCGCTTGGGCATCGCAGGCCGTGGTCGCGGCTGTGGGCTCTCCATTCGGATGTGAGCAGAGCTCGCGCGATCTTCATCGTCGTTGCCATCGTGGTCGGAGCGGTTCGTGCCAGCATCTGAAGGCTCAGGCTCTGCAGTTTGATATTCGGGCTCGAGGAAGGTCGTCCTCGCTGGTGACGCGCTTGGCTGCTCTGCCATCTGCGGCGACGGGAGCGCATCGCGATCCATGCTGGGCAGCGGGGCTGCAGGTTAGTGACCTAGATGAGGCAGTGCCATCAATGACGGACGAGGAAGTCGGTCAATGGGCCGCGAAGGACATTTTCGGTGATGAGACAGAAGGCGGGGTGGAGGGCGGCAGCTTGCTTGGATGAGGTTTGCATGATGATGATGATGATGATGATGATGATGATGATGCGAGGCAGCGTCTCGGCGACGAAGCCTGCTGCTGTCCCATTGTGGCGCTTGCTTCTTCACACACCTCGCCGCCCGAACTTCTTGCCCATGTCGGCAGATCTGATCCTCTTATCTCTCCCGTGCATCCGACGCATGATATCACCCGACCAGACCGGGGAGCTGGGAGAGCTTCGGAGGGAGCAAGTGCGAAGTTACTGCGGACCTGACCCCGCCAAGCTCTGCCTCGAGACATGCTGTGTTGTTCGCAGTAGTTAGTCGACTGCAATCATCTTGGTTCAACAGGACATCGACCAGCATGGAGCATGGAGGATGGAGTGTCGCTTCCACTCAAGATCCCCACCACGACTTCATGTCACGAATGGAAGGCCAGACCGCGGAGGGGGAGGCATACTTCTCGCATACGTAGGACTCGAGGCTGTGACTGCCTCATGTCAATAGTAAATACAGGTCACTGCTCCTGCACCATCGATCAGAGATTGTTGTGTCCAGGTCATTTTCTTGATCATGACACTGGATCATAATATACCATACACAAGCAATCATGGCACACTTGGATTCAAGCTCGTGGCCCAGCTACGCTGAGATTGATCCCGAGTACAAGAAGGTCAGTCATGGCCGTACACTGGACTGAGCTACTGTCTGTAACACTGACACCGTCGACAGTTCCTCGAGACGGCTCCCCGCAGCGATCCACTTCCGTCAGACCCTTCCCGGCTCACAGCAATGCGGGTGAACATGATGATGATGCAGCGCAAAGCCCCGGTCCAGCAGATCGACCGAACTGGCGTGGCGCAAACCAGGGATTGGATAATATGTCGTGATGGCCATTCTATCCCAGCCGCGGTATACAAGCCGAGAACGCCAACTTCCGGACCTATGGCTGTCCTCTTTCATGGAGGAGGCTTCGTGTGGGCGAGCTATGTGTTCCTTCTTCGAAAAGGTTGCTGATCTATAGCAGAGTCGGCGACCCGGAGATGGAAGCACCAGCAGCAGTGGAACTCGTGCAGAATCATAGCGCGACTGTCATCAGCGTCGACTATCGCGTGGCGCCAGAGAATCCATACCCTCAGGCAGTCAACGATGGCTTGGATGCGTTGATATGGGTATGAAATTCCGAATATGTCCATGTTTGATGCCGCTCATTAACCCGTGCGCTCTCCGCAGGCCGCGCGTAATGCGTCTTCCCTCGGAGCTGACCTCAAAAAAGGCTTCCTCCTTGGTGGATCCTCAGCAGGAGGCAATATCGCTGCGGTTCTTTCCCACATAGCCCGCGACACGAAGGCCTCGCCTCCTTTGACAGCCATCTGGCTCAATTGCCCCCTCACCGTCGGTTTCCAAGCCGTGCCAGAAGCGCTCAAGAAAGACTATAACTCCCTGGAACAGAACGCAGATGCTCCAGTATTGCTCAACAAGGA
>PNEN01000397.1:996-62353 GCA_002933655.1 Cercospora berteroae | reverse complement strand
CCCCTTTGTCAACCTGCGGGTTTGAACGAGCCGTTTCTGACGTTCTTCAACAGCCTACTACAAACCAAAACAGTCATCACAAGTATTCAGTCCTCTGCTCTGGGGGTCGGGTCATCAGGGTCTTCCGAAGACGCAGGTGCATGTGTACGGGCTCGATCCGCTGCGAGACGATTCGTTGCTCTATGCTCGGGAGTTGGCTAAAGCGGGTGTCGACACGCGTGTGGATGTCTATCCAGGTGTGCCACATGGGTTCGACTTCGATGCACCGCAATTGCAGCAAGCGGCAAAGTTCCGAGAGGATCGGCAGAAGGCATTTCAGTGGCTTCTGGGATGAGCGCCTGGAAAGTCGGAAGATTGGCATGGTGTAGTCCAGAGCGAACCAACAAACGACAGTAATAGCCAGGCCTACAGAACATAACGGCGACAGATATTCGGGTGACCATAGCATTTGTCTTTTGCGCTCTCCCTCACTGTCCAGGAGACGAAGCTGAGTCGCCGCAAGACGCGAGCTCCACGCTTGTCTCGTGAGTGCCCGAGTCCAGAGTCGCCTGTCGTGAACGGCGGATTTGAGTGATGTGCGAGACCTGTTCGACGACGGTTCTTCAATCTTCGTAAGACTGTCATCATTTAGCACCCCTGTCTCTGCCCACCCCTCTCGCGATGCCGCTGCCCCTCATTCCGCCAACACCCCCTCGCCCTGTGCTTGCACCTCTAGCAATACCACTTCCACGAGCCCGTCCCGCGGCAGCAGTGCCTCTACCAGCAGCACCTCCCCTCCCGGCACCCGCGTTCGCCCCTCTCCCTCGCGGGTTGAATTGCCCTGGCCTACTCATACTCCCCGGCACAGAGCTGAATTTGCTACTACTTGCCGCACTCTTCTTGATCGTACTCGGTTCGGGGTTCTCCACAAAGCCACTTGTATCACTCGTCATGAACGTCGCTTCTATATCACCTTCCCTTCTTCCCGTGCCAGCACCCTGCCCAGCACCATCCAGACGAAACGGCGAGTCATCCAATGGATTGTAATCACCCTTGTGTCGCGTATAACTTTGCGGAATCGGTGCTTCGGGAAAATCTACGCAGAAAGCAGTCATGTTCATGCCGTAGAGGAAGGCACCGAAGTTTCCATTGAAGCGGCTGATGCTGTCATTGAGGAGTTGTAGGTGCATCATGTTGGCTTCTAGGTCGGCCATGGCGTCGGAGAGTTCGCCGAAGGAAGGCTCGAGACTTGAAAGTGGGTGAGAATCTGTACCGAGGTTGCAGGATGCGGTGGGAGTTGATTGGGAGGCTCGGAGAGAGGTGCGAGATGGTGGACGGAGGGGTGTCGTGGGTCGTGAAGGAATTGCGCCGGATCGCGTGCGGGAATGAGACGTCGAGCGCTGGCGGGTATCATCAGTCCCGGGAGTGGCGGTGGTGGCCATGGTTGCGGTGGAAATGATCCGGGATGGATCTTTGACGCGGTGAGCGTTGCTACGCGTGGTGGAGTGTGGGAAGACGTGTTGTTTGGTAGGAGGGGCTTGGCGAGGGGTCCGGTCCGGATTGTGATCAGCGTCATTGCTCGCTCGTACAAGGAACGAACGAGGATGTGCTGACTGAGAAGTGAATTGGAGCTGTCCATTTTCGATATTCTCATCCTCCACCACCTTCCGTCCTCCCGTCACTCTACATGTCCTCTGCGCTCCGCCGCCCTGTCGTCCTCCGCCATTCTTGTCGATACTCCGCCGTCTCCGCGCCCACGCGCTCATTCATTACTCAACGCGGGTCCCACACTTCATCTTACGCATGCAAACTAACGGCACAGCCACCTACATCCTCGTCGCCTAAATACAGCGCGGTCAGTTTGACCAATCTCGCCGTCGCTGGCATCATCTCTGTTGGAGTTGCATATATCGGCATACAATACTCGCAATCACCATCTTCGGCTACATCAGTATCGGACGAGGCCCCAAGCGCGGGCTCAATCGATCCAGACATGGTGCCGTACGGAGATGCGCCCGGAAGACCCGGAAACCTGACGGCCGACCAAGAGACGAAGCTCAAGGAAATGTGGATTGCCCTCTCTGACATTGCGGGAATTGAGCACGCGACCAACGGCACAACGCCCGCCCCTCCACGGACGTCCACAGAAGTCAAGCCAGAGGTAGAGGATACCAAGAAGAAATCGAGATTCTCCTCATGGCGCAGCAGCAAGAAGGACAAGGCGGATGAGGCAGAGGGTGTGACCAACGACAAGCACGGCCAGACGAAAGAGTACGAACAAGCGCTCAAATCCCTCGCGCCCGAGCAGATCCGCGCTGCGTTATGGTCCTTCTCCAAACACGATGATCCCGATGCGCTTCTTCTCCGTTTTCTGCGAGCTCGGAAATGGGACGTCCAGGCAGCTCTCATCATGCTCATTTCGACCATGCACTGGCGTCTGGTGGAAATGCATGTGGATGACGACATCATGATCAAAGGTGAAGGGCATGCTCTGCGCGAGAGCCAGAGCTCAAATGCTGCCGAAAAGAAAGAGGGAGAGGATTTTCTGGCGCAGTTGAAGATGGGCAAGAGCTTCTTACACGGGACTGATAAGGACGGGAGACCGTGCTGTTACGTGAGGGTCCGGCTGCATCGTCAGGGTGAGCAGAGCGAGAAGAGTCTGGAGAGATATACTGTGTACACGATAGAGACTGCGCGGATGTTGCTCCGACCTCCAGTCGATACTGCGGTAAGTGCAGAGGGAGTAATGCATAGATGTGCACAGCTAACGTTGATTTCCGGCAGACCATCGTCTTCGACATGACAGACTTCTCAATGGCCAACATGGACTACACTCCGGTCAAATTCATGATCAAGTGCTTCGAAGCGAATTACCCAGAATCGCTCGGCAGCGTCGTTGTGTACAAATCTCCTTGGATCTTCCAAGGCATTTGGAAAATCATCCGCGGCTGGCTCGATCCCGTCGTGGCATCAAAAGTCCACTTCGCCTCAAACGTCAACGAACTTGAAGAATTCATTCCCAGAGACCGCATCATGAAAGAACTTGGCGGCGACGAAGACTACACTTACAGCTACCCGGAACCTCAACCTAACGAAGACATCCAGATCCAAGACACTGCCTCGCGTGATAAACTCCTTGCTGAAAGACAAGAACTGGTGAAATCTTACGAGCAGGAAACTCAGGCGTGGATACACAATGAAGATAAAGGCGAAGGTCGACCAAGGATAGCACAACGTCTTGCGGAAAATTATTGGAAATTGGATCCATTCCTGCGAGCGAGAAGTATGTACGATCGCTCTGGAGTGTTGCAACCTGGTGGACAGATCGATTTTTATCCTAGTAAAGCGGCGCCTGCGGGAAGTGGTGGTGGTGACGATGATGTGGATTAGGTGTGCGGAAGGTGACTAATGATGATGGATTAAGTGATAAGGGGCTGGAGGCGGGTTTTGACTTGGATATACCCACCTGGCTTTGATGTTGAGAGACCTGAGGATGCGAAGAAGGTATGTCTTGGATGAAGACTAATGCTGATGGTCTATGAGGACTGGTTGGCGTCCGAGAAGAGAGTGGATCTAGTTCATTCCCTACGACCAAAAAGGCATGCAGTGGAACGAGTGTACAGACTCAGAACTAAAAGTGACATATCTTATTCTGCCCTTTTCCCCTCACAAGTTGTTCTATGGTACATGCTGACACACTGGAAAAGGGAATTATGAGCAGCCAAAAACAATCGTCTGCAGCTAGATGGCGGTGGGAAGGAGCAGTTCATGGTGTAGGACCGAGGTTTGAACCTGACCATCACGGCTTCAGTTTACTACCTCATCGCGCACTAGCAGAAGAGCTAGCGACTTACTGACTAAGCCATCCAACCGAAGACGATCGTGGAAAGGCTGCCCGAGTCAGGTCATATTTCAAGTCTTGATCACACGGGGAGTTGCCTGACACGACGGTCAATATGGCATCGAAGGCAAAAAAGTGGCACAACGTTCGATATTGCTTCAAAAAAGAAAATTGTATTTCAGTTGCGAGGACAGGAGGCAAAAATGTGAAAAACAGTCGCCCTGCAACGAAGCGAGTTCGTCCATCGGGACATCAAGGACAACAGAGTTGACTTTCATGACTTCTGTGAACATATGAGGTCGAGCGTGAGGATTCTCTGACGACTTACCGACTAAGCCAATTCGCTCAGGGGGATCGTTACAGGTCACACCATTTGAGGTCGTATCTAAACGCTGTGTCAACTCCAAGGCACTGTGGGTTGAGTAAAGGACATTCGGAGAACAAAAGTAGTGCGGAGCTTCTGCTCCAAGAAAGAGAGAATAGAATTCAATCGCAGAAAGGCGTTTACGAAAGGCAAAAAACAATCGCCCTCCAACGAATGCGAATGCGCCGGAAAGGCAAAGTCTGAAACCAGAAACGGCTTCTGTTCTGTTTCGGATGCAGTCCATAACCGAGCGGCAGAGTAACTGAGGACTTAACGATTACACCACATCGCTGAGGACGAGCGTTGACGTTGGTGGTTGATAGGTCGTCTATGTTGGTTGGCTGCTCGACAACGTTGTGCGAAATTTTGGGACGCGCCTTTCGAGCCACATCTCTAACGAATTGCAAATGGAACTGATCGTCGTGGAAGATTGAACGGTGTGTCAGTCGACCAAAAATTTAATAAGGTATCATGGTACCATTTGAATTGCTCGAGTGCTGCCATACAGAGATCGAATACTCCTCAAGCTAATGTTACCCCCAAGCGAGTGATGTCTTTCCCCACTGTTGCTGCTTGTGTCCTTGGAAATGGCCTTCCCACGATGCGCGATGCTTCAACGATGTTCCTTCTCCCATATACTCCAGCGCAAACGCGAGAGCTGTGCGAATCTTCTCGTCTGTTTGTTTCACTCTCCATCTCCAACGCCCAGACCTACAGCAAAGGCTCTGGTCTCCCCACTCAAGCCGGACCTGGGTTTCTGCGTCCATGCTCGTCCCTACAATGCGAAGCAGCCGGGCCAGGAATTGCCGTATCCCCGTTCACATGGCCTTGATCTGAATAGACTGGCTGATCCCCATTGACTTGTGGTGAAGGACCTGGCTGGTTCCCGTTGACTTCGTGTGAAGGGCCAGCCCGATTGCTATCATCCTGATCTGAAGAACCCCGCCAATTTTCGCGCCAATTTCTGTTCATTGGGTGTGATGCGCCTCCTCGATTGCTATCATCCTGGTTTGAATAGCCCCGCCGATTTCCAATGTTTTCATGCGATGGGCCTCCTTGGTTTGCATCACCACCACTGAAGCGGCCAGCAGCTCTCTGTCTCTGCTCATACTGTGCGATCTGATCATACAACCGGCAAATATCCGCGCGGACCGATTGAATTGTACTGTACATCGTAAACATGAGCTCTCGAACCGTACTCTCATCACCATAGGCAGGATCAAAACGCCTTGCTGGGAGACACCATATCCATTGGACAACTCCCATTTGTTGAGCACGAACTGAAACGGTATGCCTGAGAGTTTCGTGGTAGTCCAGGCTATCAAGGACGTATCGTGCCGCACCCGCAAGCTGTTGAGGCCCGATGTTTGAACACAAGTAGCTTTGGAATTCTGCGACTGCATGATCGCGGTCGAGAATCAGTCTGAGGGTTTGGAAAGGCTCCACGTGGGTGGGCTCGGCGTAACTGGGGTAAGACATCTTGAGCGAGGTTGCCTTGAAGTCCTTGGGTTGCGATAATATACTGAGCAAGGTGCTGGACCAATGAGTGGGTGTTCGCGATGAAGTTGGATGAATGCTTGTGATGGGTTATTGAGAACGTTCGTGTTTGCAACACGCTCCCTCAGAGCGCCGAGGCAACTACTATGCTATCTCGACCTGATGCATCGCGACTTACGAAGCAGAGAACGCTGCGCTCGAGCAGCAGCGAGTACCATGTTCGAAAGGCAATTCGTGCGCGTTGACAGCAGGGGCGAGTGGAGGCCCTCATGAATGTGACTACAATGGTTCCATCTTGTACACCTCGTATGCAGCTTCTTCATACGGGTGCGCCCTTTTCAGTCGTCAGCATACTCCTTGACCTGCACCAAGGGTGATGGCATTACTTCTTCAATGCCTCGACAGCCGCCTTCGCGACATCCGTACCAACGCAGATAGTCTCAAACCGCACCTCCCCTACCTCTTCCACCTTGCCCTTCTCACCGATGTGCGGATTTGCAGAATCGCCCGGTCTGAACTGCCCAACTCCAGGAGTGGCAAAACCACATTCTGTATAGCCTCCAGGTCCGGGATACCGACCTGCACCTGCTGCGAAAATGGCTTCTTTGATCTTCGGCAGGTCCTGCGGTGGAGCGAAGAAGATCAATTTGTAGCGCTCGAGGGCTGTGCTGCTCGCCATGCTTCGTGTGAATGGCCTGAGATTTGACAGTGGAGTTTGAATGAATGTACGGGCGAGCATTGATGAAGGGTGTTGCGGATGAAGTTGAGCTCTGAGCTGACGCAGAAGCTCCACATCTGCAGGGTGGCTCGTTCCGGCACTGTGCTCACTACCAACCTACCATCTCAGCAAAGCCATCACCTCCGTAGTGCACGTGGGATCGTCCGTCCTCAATGTCTCATGTGTCTCTCGCACAGCGAGCGATGGTTGTGAGGTTGAATGTTCGCGAGCAAGATGTGGTGCAGGGGATGACGTTTGCCACAATGCCGAGCCGTTACGAAGCTGGTGGAGTCGGCCTTCACTGGTGACCGCAGCTCGTCAAGAGAACAACATCACTGAGCGACGTGTCAAAAACGTGTGTGCCACATGATGGAACAATGTAGCTTGAGGCGCAAGTCCACTTCACGTCACCACCCTCGCATCTGCCGAGGCCTTTTCGACACAGCCCACAGCCGACGCGCTCGATTCCTGTAGGTCATGCTGCCAGTGTTCACCACGATCCGCAGAATGGAAAAGCCCTGCAGGAAAGCCATGTGGATGCAGATGATCCGCTCGACCGCATCATGTCCGACATTTCCTGCTCTGCTTCTTCTCTTCGCCATTTCCGCGCAACGATTTCAGCCCAGCAGGTTCGGTAGGCGGTACGTTCGGGGAGGCGGCGTTGCATATCGACGGGACGTCCCTTCGTGCTCTGGAGCGAATGACGCTGTCCGACTGCCTGGATTGGTGTTCGTAGGCGGCAGGATCTTGTTGCATGCGGGTAGGAGCCTCGCAGACGGGACGGTGAAGCAGGCAGGTTGGTGTGTGCTTGTGGAAGGCGGCATGTGCAAGTGGCAGGAACTGTCGTGGCAACCGCGTAATCGTCACGCGTGGGCAACGGCCTGTCCGCCTTCCATATAAGCAGCCATCTCCCACTTCCATCGTTTCTCCTCTCTTTCACCAACACACCACTCCGAATCCCTCAAGCAAACGACACCACATTTCAACCACCAGCCCACCAGCAATCACTCAAGCACTCAACCGATCACCAATCCATCCACCGTCAACATGTCTGACGCTAGCCGCAAGGACATCTCCGACAGTGCGACCCCCAGATTCCTCGTCTGTTGCTTCTGCCACTGACTGTGCCTCCACAGAGATCGCCGACAAGGTCACTCCAGACAAGTCCAAGTCCACTGTCGACAAGGTCGGCGACAAGACCACTGGTGCTGCCGACAAGGTTGCCCGGTATGTCACGCCCGGACGCCTTCTCCAAGTCACTCCTCACTGACAGTCTTCCAGCGACGCCGTCCCAGACTCCCAGAAGTCGACCACCCAGTCCGCCGCCGACAAGGCCTCCCGCACCGGCGACGAGAGCGTGACCGACAAGGTCAAGGGTGCGCTCGGCATGGACAAGCACTAGGACAACATGTTCCACCCCCACCATCATCACGCCGACAAGAAGATCGACAAGAAGGTCGACATCGCCGACAAGAAGGCCGACATTGCCGACAAGAAGGCTGACGTCGCTGACAAGAAGGCCGATCTCAAGACCGACAAGAAGCCTCTTCTTTGAACGGACACCTGAAGCATCACTGCAACCCTTGATGATTTGACCTGGATGGCTTGATGGGAGGTGGAGCACACATTGCGATGGAACCTGAGACATCAGCATGATACGACTACTTTGATACCCTGAGAGTAGCCATGAAATGAGACTCCTGGCCTGAGTCACCGACCTGCTTCCTGTCAGTCATCACTTGTTCCCTGTTCCAAGTTGCCTTCTGCCTGTCTTCCGTCGTCTGTCGTCTGTCTTCTGTTGCATGCTTCCTGTTGTTCCACTGCTGCTGCGTTCAACGCAGCTTCCTTCACTACCACCTGACTGGATTGTTGCGTCATCTGTGTGCCCGCTGCCCGGTCACAACCAAGTTGGCGGAGCTCCCAAGTGTTGCCACACTCAAGACCTGACCCGGTGTCTCATTCATGCTTCGCTTCTAACAAGTCTCTCGCAGGCTTCAATGCCCTCACCCGCTCAGCCTCCTTCTGCAAACCAGCCCCCTCTGCCGCCGCGGCCATCGCATCGATAATCACATCACTCTCCGGCGTACCCGTCACAAACAACTCTCTCAAACTCCTCAACCTCGACAGAAACCAGAATGCAGACGCAACGATCCACTTCGGACAAGCATCCACTCTTCTCTTCCCTTTCGGATACACCTCGTACCCCAACTTCCGAATCATAGCAAAACAGTCTCGGATCCCGTTCGCTGTGTCCATCGCCTCACCCCACGAAACGCCAGCTCCTCGCCGATGTCCCTTGGTCATAGTCGTTTCAAGCGCAATGGTCATGGGCGTATGACAGCGGAGCCACAGTGGCATATGAGGTTCAAATTCAGCTGGCAGACCAGAAGATGTGAAGAGTTCGACCCAACGAGGCTCACTCAGGACAGAATTTTGCGTTCCAGGACCGGTGATTTTGCTTTCGAGACGGCCGTCGGGTTTGAGATTTGCTTGGAAGAAGGACATTCCGAATGCAGTTTTTTCTTGGCCGATTGTGTTGAGGAGATGCTCGGGTGTGAAGGTGTTGAACATGAAGAGGATGAATTTTGCGGAGGATTTTTGGAGGGTTGGGAGGAGGGGTGCGGCTTGGTGGCTTAGGAGGGTGATGATGATGAGGTCGTAGGGGATTTGGGGGTTGAGGGTGTCGAGGGGGGTTATGGTGGCTTTTTGGTTTTTGGCGTTGAGGATTCCGTTGTCTTGATGAAGTTGTTTGAGGCGGTGTGAATTGGGTCTTGCGATTCCTGTGATTTTGTGGGCGCCGATGAAGGATAGTTGGAAGGCTATTGTGCTGCCTATGCGGCCTACGCCGAGGATGGCGATGTTTAGTGGAGGAGGTTGAGACATGTTAGTGTGTGTTGTCTGTTAGTGATGTGGGCGACTTTGCTCTTGTGGAATTGATGTTGGGAGAGCACTACATTGGTGACTTCGATTTTGCCAGGGTTCTCGTTAACATCATATACCATTGGCGTCTCGCGCACTTGTCCCAAAATGGACGTGATTGCGAGCTTGGCGAAGCTGTTTTGGATCATGATGTGCTTGGAAGCAATGCAATTTCGCCCGAAGCTCTCGCTATTGCGAGTTTTCAGCTAATTAACACCTACTACGCTATTGAATAGCTGATGGGGTTCAGGATTGAGCGACTCGCAAAGTATGACACTGGCGAATGGCTCGTCGCGGCATTCCTGCGTCGGCAACTGGATAGCTATCGCGTCTATTCGGGAACAAGGCATAAGTCTTGCAGTAGGGTGTTCTGAGTGTGCTGGACCGGAGGCGTTTGGACTGTCGCGGTCGCTGCTGGATGGATAGAGGCCGTAGATGGTGTTTACGAACAGAGAGCTCGTTGATGACGTGAAAAAGGTCTGCTTAAACGCCGTATCGATCTCTCTTCCTCCGATATTGAGCGTCGTTTCGACCGGCATTGAATGCGTTCTCGACGTATTGTGTAGGATCGGCGCGTCGGACTATGTTGATGAAGTTGATGTGAAGCGTAACTCCAGGCAGCCATGGAATGATTGACTGATTAGTCAGCCGTGCTAGCGTCTTGGCATTGCGGGCTGTACAACACTTCCGATCCAGCGACAACATTGATTTCGCTCCTTGTCAGCCTGCCGTGGTGGACTAAACACACCACCGCCATCCGAGACACCATGTCTTCAATACAAACTCTTCCTGTTCCGCGATGACGCCGGCCGTCGAATGCGAACATTGTTTTTCCCGCGCAACCACGCGTCTGGCACGCGTGTGAAGACCGCCTGGTCGCGATGGCGTTCTCCTGCACTCTCGCTCAAAGGGAACGCGAAGATGGATCTGCGACTCGACCGCCCGCGGCGCGACGTCCTCCCTGGTCCTCTTCATATAATACAACAGCACCTGACTTTCACGCTGTGGCTGGCCACGCGTGAATGGTCCGGAAAACTGGTCCAGCAAGACCACCCGCACCGCACCCAGATATGGGGCTTCAGCTCCTCCAAGATCAGCATCTCACTGGTCATCGCTCAACACGCGTCGAGCTTTGTCAACCTAGCTGCCGAGCGCAGCGCATCCTGAATAGCCGACAGTGACATTGAGACTCGAGCCTCTCCGCCAGAACAGCTTCGTATCATCGTTGCACCCCGCGCTCAAGCACTACACATCAAGCTGGAGGTTAACTCTGGTCCACAACAAGGTATCAAAGATGGCAAGGTCGTCCTGACACAAACCTCAGCACACGGGACAGAGCGTGAAACTACGCGTCCTCGGCACGAAGATGCTTTGAAGTTACCTCTATGTCGACGAAACGCTTCTGCCAAGATCCCTCACTCCTCTTCATCGAGAGCACGTCAATTGATGCTGGTCTGACCATATCTGAAGGCAGCGTGCTGACAACTCCATCAATCACGACAAGATCGAGTCACAACTGCATCGCATGATCCTCGCTGGCGCACTTCTCACTCTCACTCAGTGGCCTGTGACGCTGTGAAGCCCATCGCAGTGGAGATGCAATGTGAAGAGTAGTTGCCGCGCATGAGAGGGAACTGCATGGAAACGGGCTGGAATTTTTGGTTCTTTAATACGCTCGCCAGCCACCATAATTGCAGCCGGACAAGCCAGGCCATAACGTAGGTCAACGGGACTTGCGACCACGCGGCTCACTGCCTCTGCGTATCCAGCCTATGCAGAGCTCGCGGGCGCGGAGATCTCGAAAATGGGTTCACAGTCTTGTCGCTCGAAACAGGTAGGCATGACCCGCTCTTTCGACTTTTCGTTTCCTTCAAAGTCATCGTGCCGTACAACGAGCAGATCAGAGTGGAGCCTGGCTGAGAACAGAGTTCTGTGCATGCACTGCTCTCTTCTTCACGATCGGATGCCTCATTTGTGCTTCATAGTTCATATTCCATTCGGACAGCGCACATCCTGAGATCCACCCTAATCCATTACGCTGTCGAGAATGAACAGTGCAGCAGAGGTCCGCCACGTCCGCATACATGAAGTGGGGACAAGCTCGTTCAAGCTCGCAGGGGTCTGAAGGCTAATGGTGGGGTGCATGGCCGGAAGCTAGGAACTGTAGCTACTCGAGGAAGGGAAAGACTGCTGGAGCCCAATCAGTAGCATTGTGACGGCATTGCGCTCCGAGTCATGCCCAGTTTTAACCGGATTATAGCCATCAGAAGTGCCCCTCTCGTCATCTCGTACGCATCGATACGAGAGAGTGCTTCGGCTACGGACTCGGTAACTATGAGTCGCAAGGACGGTCTCCACATGCAAGACAAGTTGGAGGTGAAGGTTTCCTCATCATTCGCAAAAGACAAAAATGAAGTTTTTTGGAAGCCTGATCCTCCTTGCGAGACTCAGACTGGTCACATCAACTCCTTCTGGCGATGACGAGGCCCTCACTGTCCGTGCCTCGACAGGCTTCATCACTGGCCGGACCAATGCGAACTTCACCAACGTGAGAGAGTTCCTATCCGTACCCTTCGGACAGGACACAGCAGGTCAAAATCGATTCAGGCCACCCCTTGCGCTTCCACTGTCTTCGGAGAGAATCGACGCAACCGAATATCCTCCAGCCTGCCCCCAGTATGTGATGTCGCAAAAGACTATTTGGAACCAGAAGATTCCTCAGTATCTCCAAGAATGGAGAGCATCAAACCTCACAGCTGGAATCTCTGCTCCCTTCGCCACTGAAGACTGCCTCAAGCTCGCGATATGGACTCCAGCCAATGCTACACATGCTTCTCGTCTACCTGTTGCGATGTTCTGGACTGGAGGAGGCTTCCAAACAAATGGCATTCTGGTTCCGGGCCAACTCCCTGGTCGCTGGGTTTCACGGTCTCAATCCCACATCGTCGTCACGATCAACTACAGGATGAACATCATGGGATTTCCTAATGCTGGAGGCATCTCAACACAGAATCTCGGCCTGCTGGACCAACGCCTCGCACTTGAATGGGTACGAGACAACATCGCAGGTTTCGGCGGAGATCCTTCAAAAATCACGATTTGGGGCCAGTCTGCCGGAGCAGCTTCAGTCGACATTCACAACTATGCCTTCTACAACGACCCAATCGCACGTGGGTTCTTTGCCCAGTCCGGAAGCATCATTGCTTTCGCTCCATCCGTGCCAGACGCCACACATTCCAACTTCACATTTGTCGCGAAGAACGTCGGATGCGATTTCCCCAGCAATTTTACTGCAGAACTGGAGTGCATGCAAAAAGTCGATCACAACGACATCATCAATTTCCTGGGACGATATCAGGATAATGGTACTCAGCCTGGAATATCCTTTTCGACTGTTGCTGACGAGAAACTTGTCTTCTCGAACTACACGGAGCGATACTTGCAGCAACGAGTGACGAGAGCTCCGATGATATACTCGTCTACTGCCAACGAGGGTGGAAGCCTGAGCACATATCCTGCCGACGACCCACAGAGAGGTGTGAACCAGACGGAAGCCGATCAGACTACACTGCAAATCCTATGTGGTGCTGCAAGAAGTGGTGCATTGAGGAATGGCCTGGGACTTCCGACGTACAGGTACCAATACGCCGGGAACTGGACGAATCAAGACCCTCTGCCTTGTAAGTCTTACCTGAATTGTGTTTTTGCAGAAGAACGCCACGCTGACCTTGCTGCTCCACAGGGATGGGCGCCTATCACTCGAGTGACCTTGTCATGTTCTTTGGCACGTATGAGGATGGTGTTGGACCCGCGACCCCACTGGAGATCGAGACGAGCGAGACGATGGAGGATCTACTGTTGGACTTTGTCCGTGATCCTTGGAATGGACTATCGAACGCCACCTGGCCAGCTTACGATACCACAGCGAGCAATGGGGGGACTTTGCTGAGATTCGGTGCTGATGGCAAGGCTGTGCAAGAGGTTAATGCTGACGAGGTGGAGGCTGCTTGTTCTGGGGAGGGAGGGTATGATCCATTTCCATAAAGCAGTGGATGGGTACATTGAATAAATCCATTGTAGCGGCATCAAGCTAGAACGATTGCTCAAATACAAGATCATCTTCGAATGAAGCACAGTCTTCCTGCTCATTAGGTTGCTCTTGGCCACGCTCGCTCGCGCTGCTACGGCTCTTCTAAGCTGACTCCCCTTTAGAGTAAAAACAACAACAACAAATGGCATTGGTAGCCAACCAGATTCAAAAAAGATGCCTTGATCATCCACCCATCACTACATCGCCCGTCACCCAACGACTTGGCTCCTCAAGCTTCCTCTGCCTCTCGGATTTCGTAATCGGCCGTTTCTCACGAACCCTATCGGTCAAGACGAGTGATCGATTCATCCCAGGATGCACCACCTGACCATCGACCTGTATACCAATCGTAACCCTCATCATTCTCCTGAGTGTTCCCTTGTTCATTCTTCTCGAACCATCGACCATTGGCAGATTATTCAACAGATCTTAGATTATTCAACAGATCTTGGATCCTGGCCGCAGCCTTTTCTAGATACTCCACATGGTCGCAATTCCCGCACGTCAGATGCGGATCAATCAAGCGGTTCTTTACAAACAACTGCGTAGGCTCGATGGTGACAACGCCTTGCCGAACGTTGATGCTGATTTGATCGTAATGTCTGATGGAAGTCTTGTCGTTGTGTTCCAGTTCCTTATCCGGATCTGCTTCTATTCCCTTTGCTGGGACTGCTTTGATACCCTTTGGGTAGTGACTCGTCAGGCTGTCGAAGATGATGTTGTCCATGTGGGAGATGCAGAGATCATATTGCGCATCGACCCACGGAAAGGCGTCGAAAGACCATAACCCGGATCGTAGAAATCGGAAGCAGGAATTGCTGAAATACACCTGTAGGGCCTCATGACGAAGGAAGCGACAGGTAGCGGCGATCGATGGAAGGAACGCGATGGTGTGATCGCCGATGATTGTTTCAGCCAGAGTCTCGTCGCCATAGAAGTTGATGCCTGTGTGTGTGTCAGGAACATGTAGATGAGAGCTGTGATTTCTGGTGTCAGGTCGAAGAAGTGTAGACGGGCTACTGGTGTCCCGAATAAATTGGCCGATGGCACGAAGTCGTAACGATCAATCCTGGCGGCTCCGATGCTTGGAGTTTGCTGGAAGTCGTGTGTCCACATTGCGGCTCGTCTGCGATGGAACTTGTTGAATGACTTCGATCACTGTGAGTGATAACAAGGCCATTAAATGCTGCGACGCCCATGTAGCACTTGCTCGTGGCCGCTTTCGCAAGCGCCGAGAACACATTCCATCAAAGTCTTGAGCAACCTGTGAGCCTAGATTCCAAAGCGTGGTATACAATAGAATGAGACTTCGTTGGTGCCAAAATGTCATTCCCCTAGATCCACACCCCTAATCTCACCATGAGTGGTCAGGCAATAGACAGGCACCTCACGTGGACCGTGCGACTTGTCACCGGCCGGTGAGTCCTTGCATCATCAGGAAAGAAGCTTTGGCAAGGGACACTGACCACCGAACATCTACTGAGATTCTGCAAATACGTGACTCAAGCTCGAACAACGGCATACCAAATGAGGCCCATTGCAGCACCGAGAAGAATGGCCAGCGGAGGCGACAGCTTGAAATGCATGCCGCCAACGAAGGCTGTAGCCACAATCACGACCCACCACGGATCTCTGCTCAAGCTGCCACCATTTCGCACATCAGCATCCAGATAGCCGATCTGGAACAGGCGATAGACGGCTGTAAAGACGAGGCCGACAGCAGTGGCGTGAATACCACGCAGCGCGGATCGCACTGCTTGGATCTTGCGGATTGAAGACCAGACTGCCAACTGCCCAGTCACGAGCCAAATGCCAGGCGTGAAGATGCCAACGAAAGCGATCAAAGATCCGGCGAATGCAGGTAGACCTTGACCTTGTACGGCGAGAGCCCCGAGATAGACCGCGAAGTTGAAGTTTGGTCCGGGAAAAGCTTGAGTGATGGCGAGGCCGAGCAGGAAATCTCGAGAGGAAACCCAGCCAGGTGCAACAATATAGTCACGCAGAAGAGGAATT
Organism: Cercospora berteroae; assembly: GCA_002933655.1. Classification (NCBI taxonomy): domain Eukaryota; kingdom Fungi; phylum Ascomycota; class Dothideomycetes; order Mycosphaerellales; family Mycosphaerellaceae; genus Cercospora; species Cercospora berteroae. The sequence goes on along the minus strand of PNEN01000397.1, from coordinate 46,932 downwards.
ACCACGGGGCCGCCGCCGAAGATGATGGTTCCAGCAAGGTAGAGGTCGGAGAAGAGATCGAAGCCTCGCTTGTCGCCGCTGTAGATGCCACGGCAGACCATGACGGCGATGAAGGAGGCGAAAAAAGCACCCACGATGGCCACGCCAGTCTTCCAAGATCTGAGGAGTCGACTCTGTGGCTCTGGTGGAGAATCAGCCTCCGCCAGGACAGGCTCTTCCGGCCCTTGAACACCACTCCGCTGATGCACAGCAGAAGGAACCTGCGCCGCACTTCCACTGGCAACCCCAACATCCCTCATCTCCCAGTCCTCACCTCCCCCAATGTCCTCCCTCTCCCTCCTCACAACCTTCCTCCACCCCCTCTGCAAAAACTGCAAATCCCACACCAACGTCGTCAGCGCCCCACCCACCATCAGCACCGGAAAAAACCAAAGCGCATGATACAACATCCCCGCCGCCGCCCCCCAAAACACCAAAACCCTCGTCGTAGTATCCGTAACAGCCTTCTGACTCAACTGCATTCCCGCCAGCGCCACAATCCCCACCGTAGCACTATTCAACCCACTCAACAACGCATACGCCGGCCCGGGCAATTCATCCTCCATCCGTCCCACCCCCAACCCCAACCCCAAAGCCGCAAAAGCCATGGGCAAAGACCACACCATCAACGCAGCAAGTCCCGTCCAGAATCCATAATGCATGACATTAATCGCGTATAACATTTTCGTCGACGCCGGGCCGGAAAGTGCTTGCGACACGGCGAAAAGTTCGTTATATGCTGCGTCGTCGAGCCATTGGTATTTTGCTACGTATAAGTCGCGGAAAATTTGGAAATGTACTGTGGGACCGCCGAAGGCTGTGAATCCGAGGTGCCAGTTGTGCGCGAGCATGTCGACGACGGGGATTTGGGAGATCCTGTCGCCGGAGGGGAGGAAAGCCTTTCGGGCTTGCGCTACGAGGGTGCGCGGCGTTTGGAGCGGCATGGCGGGTTGTTGTTGGGGATGGGTCGTGGATGCTGGAGGGAAATGAATTGCAGTTGGTTTTCGATGTTCCCACGTACGAGGAATGCTCGCATGGTTGCCAAGACGCCAGGCGAGCTCGTGGACGCCACATTCGCTTGGCTCCCATCACGCCTTCGCAGTGACCTGTTGCTGCCCTTTCACCCACGTGGGTTGAGGTGCAGACCGCGAAAATGGACGTCTGCACATCGGAGCAGAGAAGTCGGGGTGGACGATGAAGTCACACTTCCTGCTCGCCTTTGTGGCGATGGGACTTTCCAGCACATGCGCGTTTCTCTGCTGCTCTCGATCGAGCTGAAGCCCTCTCGAAAGGGCCGGGAAAGCAAGAACAGGATGGATTCCAATTCTCATGCTCACCGCCCTGCGATGCCTTTGATCTGTCCATGATGTTCTCCACTGTCGTAGTATTGTCCCGAAGCAGATCCAGAAACCATTCGCGATCCCAAAAGCACACCTGTCGCTCACATGCCGAGAACCGAAAGATCCTCAAATGACTCCAAACATCCCACTCCTGGACCATGCAAGTCTCATTTCCCATCTCATCTGTCCCATCCTTCATTCCGTTGCCGCACCACATTTCATCCCACCCTACCTCCTCCCCGAATAAGGATCCCATTCCATACCCGGATAACTCGCCCCCCTCATCATCATATCCACCTCATCCTCACTGACAGCCGGATCATCTCTTCGTCCACGATACCCACTCCCTGCTCTTCTCCTCCCTCCACGCGGACCACCACCACCACCACCGCGATAATAATCCACACCTCCATCCTCTCCTCGCATGTGCTGTCTCTGCTGCTGCTGTTGCATCGCAGCCGAAAGAGGCGGATGCGAGAAATTAGGTGGAGGCGGATGCTGCTGCGGCGGAGAATCATGCGGAAGATCACCTCCTCCATGCTTCGGAGAATAATATCTTCTTTGCTGTTGTTGTTGTTGTTCTTCCATAGAATCAGCTCTTCTCCTTTGCTGCTCTTGCTGCTCGATAGAATTCGCTCTTCTTCTCCGCCGCTGCTCATTCTCGTGATATTGTAATTGCTGTTGTTGATGTCGCGGGAACCAACCCGACTGATGAGCGGATGCGGTTCGTGGTGCCTGGTACATGGGTGATTGTGCGGGGTGCGAGTACTGTTGGCCTTGCGGGAAGACTTGCGGAGACATCCAGTTGCGCTGTGGTGTGGGAGGGTGTCGAGCATAGTGGCTGTGGTCGTACATGGGGGACGTGGGTGGAGAGGGCATTCTTCGGTCGTAGTCATATCCTTGCTGCTGGCCGTACGTGTCGCGACCTTCGGAGTGGAAGCCATGGTGTGGTCGCTGGCCAACAGGATATCTGCCTTCACCGCCTGCGGAGTAAAGCGGGCTCTGCGGCTGCTGATACTGTACTCTTTCGTAATCAGGCTCAGCATACTGATACTGCTGTTGCCCGTCATACGCAGCCCGAGCTCGAGCATCATTCCACGCAGCTTCATGGGGAGGCGCTGCACTTGCGCCTTGCGCTCCAGGTAAAGTAATCGCAAAGGGTGTCTGCTGGTCTCGGTACTCCTTAGCCGGGCTCCTTGCAACTTCCGTGCCCATCGAAATGACTCTGTCGCGCGGAGAAACTCGCTGTTGCTGATCAGGACCGAACTGTCCTGGGGTCTGAATCTGCAATGGCGGCGCGTTTCCGTGCACGGGCGAGATCGTCGCAGAAGACATGCTTCCCAATGGCCTCTGCTGCACAGGTGAGACGCTGGAGTCCACACTGCCAAATGGTCGCTGTCCAGTGGCGAAGAACTCGGATCGTCCGGAGACAGGCACACTGGCAACCGAGCCAAATCCCCCATCTCCCGTCCCAGGAGCCGTGCGTTGTGGATCACCAGTCGCAGGAGGAGGCGAAGCCGCATAGTCTCTCAAAGGCAGAGGATTTCCAATCGGAGCAGCCGCACGCCTCTGCTCAACAGCGACTTGCTGCCGATCGGTTCTCTGGAACTCTGGCATCGTGTAGCCTTCCTCTTCCGTTTCGTCGACGTGCGTCTTCCTCGCACTTGGTCCGTACCAACCGTCCGCAGGCGGTGAAAGAGAAGGAGCGCCATCAACAATGTTGGCCGGCGGCATTGTTCTCTCTCCTTCCTGAGGTCCTGCAGCACCTGTCATAGTCATGTCCTGCCTGCCCGCCTCCCTCCTCGCCAGAATCCTCTGACTTCGCTCACTCTGCTCGGCAAAAGCCGCCATCTCTCTTTTTCTGGCATGCTCATACTCCGCATAACTCCCCACACCACCTTTGACCGTCGCCGGATTTCCCGGATGCCACTGAGATTGCAGCGGAGCTGGTCCGGCAGGAGCGAGCGGCGGTGCAGCCTTCGTCAACTTTCTTCCCTTCTCATCTCTCGTACGCGACCGCTCTCTTTCCCATTGATGCCGAGCATGACCAGGACGGCTCTCACCTGCGACAGCTGTGCCAGCAGACATGGTACTCGCTCTGCCGAGAAGAGACTTCAGCCCCGAGAAACGCTTCTTCTTCTCTTTCTCCTTTGTCTCACCCTCGGCACCAGAAGAAGACAACTTGACCGCACTCGAGCTCGCGCGCTGCGGTTTCTGAAGAGTTCTTTTCACTCCACCTGACACCTTCCTCACAGTATCCATGCGATCCATCTCTTCACCTCCGGCTGTAACACCAGCATGAACATTATCCGAATTTTCCATGCTAGCCAAAGGCTTATTACCGCGGAACGCAGCCTTCCACGTTCCAGACTTCTTCCTCGCATGAGGAGGCCGACTCGAAGCATTGGCACTCGGAGGATGTTCGCCTTGCGGCGTCGTGACGACATTTTCGCCCCACGCATGAACGTCTTCTAATCCGTGATCATCAGATATAACATCTCTTCCAGGAATCCTGGCTTCAGGACTCGTCGGCTGCTGGAGACCATCGCGGAAATCCCCAGCATCATTTTGTCGGAAAACCGGATGCTGCTGAAAAGGCGCCGTGCCAGCCGGGGGGCCACTCAAGGCACTCAAATCCGCCGTAATGAAAGGCGGCGTAGCGTTTTCACGATCGACGTTCTTCGCATTTGTAGTCGCAGCAGGAACAGGAGGCGCAACATCCAGACTCTTCGTCGATCCCGCAGCAGGATTGCTCATGTCAATTTCCTCTTGAACAAAACCGCCCTCGTCTCTCGGCAGAGTCATGTACGACATGGGTCGCTCCCCCATGTCTGGTCGTTGTGCGTATAGTCGTTGAGAGAAGCGTTTCTGGAAGTCAGTCGTACCGAGACTGGGTTGTCGAACGCCGGGCATGAGTCCTGCGGAGGAAGGGGAAGTAGGCGAAGTAGTTTTACTTGTTGGACCGGCGGGGATAGCTTGGGAGGTCATAGGCTCTTCAATCACAAGTGGTGGCGGTTGTTGTGGTCCCTCGGGGGCAGCGCGCACGGTTTCGAAAGAAGACTGCATCGTCTTGTCGTCATTAGGAGACATTTGTCCTGTGATCGTTCTTGTGTCCTTCTCTACGCCCGCAGGTTGTAGTCCAGTATTGGTCCGGGAAGTGGCCGGCCGCACGTTCTCGCCGTCTCCAATGCTGCTCACGCTGGATCTTCTGTCATCAGAAGCACCTTCCTCAGCCGAAACTTCACTTCTAGCATCCTCCCACCGGTCTCCCGCGCCGTCCTGTCCCTCACTCGTAGGTCTAGCAGATGCTGCCCCCGGATTCTGTTCAAAAGGCAGCACATAAGGGTTGTGCTGCGCCTCCACAAGCTGTGGCTTCTGCAGCTTCTCCTTCCTCGCAGTCGCAGAAGCAATAATCGAAGCGAAAGTTCCGCCAGTAGGCCTCTCTCGCGGACTCGTCTCGCCCGATTGGACGTTACGACTGCTGTCGCCGCTCCTGACTCTCTCCAACCTCCTCACTTCCTTTTCTTGCTCCGCGATCTCCCTCTCCCACCTGGACGATCCACTTCTCTTCGCGGTTGGCGTAGCCTCCTCGTCTGCGCTCTCGTCGCCACCCTGCACCACCACAGCCTCCACAGGTCTCATTGTCATCGGTTCCGCCGTCACGACCTCCGCATCCGACAATCCCGAGGTTTGACTTTCGTTTTCGCTCAACATCAGACTCGCATTCGATCCCTCATTCGTTGAGACTGTAGTCAAAAACGACTGTTTCACTGGCGAAACACTCTCCGAGGCCGCTCGGCGATGCATCTGCGAAGGCAAAGTCGAGATATCAGAGACCTTGCGTTGACCTTGCATCGGGCGTTTGGTGGGAGAACTTCTCGCGGAAGCAGAAATAGGACCGTCCAGCGTGGGTGACATGGCTTCCGCCACCTTTTCTTCGACCTCCTCTTGACTTGGTACAGTCTCCAAAGGCTCTCCAGCCATGACACCAGCAGTAGCGAATGCACCTCCATCCATGTCCACCCTCGTCGTCGCCAGCGAAGAAGAATCACCGGCATACCTCTCTTCCAGGCCTTTCTTCCAGTTCGCTTCCTCGCTGACGCTACCGAAAGCACTGTTGTTCCCAACACTACTTCTCTTCCTCCTCTGCCTCTCCGCATCAATGCTACTTCCACGTCGCATGTGTTCTGCATCAGCGAAAGTCGCTGCAGTAGGCGCCGGACTTGGCAAAACACCCAACCGCTCCTGCTGCTGAGGCGAAATCTTTCCCTTCGCAACCGGCGTTTTAGGAGTCGGGAGTTTCGCGCCCGCTTCATTCCACGCTTCGATCCTTTGCGGCGAGCCGGGGAGACTTCCATGATGTGGCAAAGCACCTGAGGGATCAGCGGTCGCAGCAGACTTCGTAGGGTCCACAGCAACATCGCTGAGATCCATAAGGGCGGATTGCTGACGCGCAGGAGGGACATCTGACGTATCTTCCACCTGTCCTCTTTCGGGTCCAACATCATCCGTAGAAGACGACGTTTCATCGGCTCCTCCCTTCCAAAATATCAAGCTCTGTGGACGACTCCTGCTACGACTCCAACCCCTTGCCGTCCGCTCCTTCAAACGCTCGAAAACTCCACTCAAGGGCCTCGGGTTCGCAGCAGCACCTTGGGTCCATCCACGACTGGGTTCCCGGCTTGAGGAAGATCCATTGGTCGGAGTGGCACTACCCTCCCGTCTCGCACTACTCCTCAGCGCCAGAAGTCCAGAAGTCGAAGTCCTGCGCGCAGCGTCTGGTCGGTTAGCAGTTGTGGATGGAGACCGTTTACTCGTGGAAGGCAAATCAGGTGTACTGAGGAGCGGAATCGTGTTGGGGTCCGCTGTGTAGCTTCTCCTGTGTTCGGGGTTCACGATCGCAGGGTCCATCGTGGACGGTCGTTTTGGAATGTTGGGAGCCATAGTGAGAGCAGATGCAAGATCGATGGAGTCCAATGAAGAAGTATGCTGATGCCCTGGGACTGGAGAGCCACTGGTTGTCGGGAGAGCTGCAGATGGGATATGTGTGCTTGCAGTCAAAGTGGAAGGACCAGAAATTGACACTGCAGATGCAGTTGTGACATCCTCGAGAACGGGCCCAGCTTCTTGTAATTCCTTGAAAGCTTCGCTTCTGGTCTCTGCTTCACTGATTTGTTCTGCAAGAGCTGCAATCGTGGTCGTTGGTGCTTCTGTTCCAGCTCTCTCGCGGTCGTCCTCAGCTTGCGACTGCGTCCTACCTTGGGGAAACTGGACCTCACTCCCGTGTAAACCAGAGTCAGGATCAGCCGCGAGCACGTCTCCCGAGTTCGTCAAACGAGCCCGCGGCTCAGCAGTCTCCCGTCCATCTTGCACATCGCCTGCAAAAGCTGGCTTCTCATCCTTGACAAGTGCCGCAGGAGCAGGAGCTATAGTACTATTCGGCAATTCATCGGCATGACCCGGGACTTTCGGGCCATTGTCTGGTGCAAGAAAGGGCGAATCGTTGGGCTGTTCAATAGTCGTCGTCGCAGCCGGAGCAGCAGTGGACAGTCGGCGGTTCTCTTGGCTGCCAGATCCAATGCGATTCCGCGACTTGGAAGGTGACGCGGGCGACGAGACTGATCTGAACTTTGCAAGAACCGAAGATGAGGCTCGATTGTACTGGGGTCGAGAGGCACCAGCCAGGGGCGGAGTAGAGTCCTAAACGCGCACTTACCGTAAGCTGACATGCGCGCACATTTGCGGGGATGGTGATGATGTGCTGGGGCAAGAAAGGAGGAGGTGATTGGAATGTGGGGATGAAGTGGGTCCACCAGAACGACATTAGAGATGCTTCTTGATAACGATAATACAAAACAAAGAAGAAATCGTGCAGTAAAGTATCATAGCAACTGTCATGGTCTTGCAAGCCCTTCTCTCTCTTCTGCTTCGGGGTATCTCGTTGCCAAAAACGTATAATGTCGGCAACCGTCGTGTGCTTGGAGAAGCTCCACGCCCAGTTACTTCATGCCTGGAGCGCGCGAGTTCTCAGCGACAGATTGACCAGAGTGAAAACGGCGCTGTGTTGTGCTTGTAGTGATGATGTGTGGAAAGGGTATACAGAAATCAATCATACCTCCTTGCCACGTACGCTTCCACCAAACCTCGATTTGCCTTTAGCCAATAGACCTTTGGCACCAGCGCCGGCTTTGCTGCCGAAGACTCCGGCGTTCTTCATGAACTCTTTGCCCTTTTGCTGCACACGGTCAAGGTCGACGCCGCCACTTCCACTAGCATTGTCACTGTTGGATAGCCCACTAGGTCCACCTCCCGTCGATGCGGTGCGGCCTGAACCCTCAGCTTGACCTCCGGATGCGAAACGATTCTTCAGGTTAGACAAGTTCATGCTAGGTGCGGCGGCGCGATGGCCTCGCTTCCACGAATTGGTGTTGCTAGCAGAAAGGCTTGGCTCCAGCGGTGGTGGTTTGCCTTGCTCAGCTGTCTGCTGTACATCAGGATGGCGCGCCGTCATGCTCTGCAGCCAGTCTGCCAGACCAGTATTCATGTCAGCAAACACTTGACGGGTGCTATTGTAAGTCTTGATGCGTTCTTCAGCGTCCTTGATCTGCAGTATGTTCCGGAAGGCCGGAATTTGACCCTGGAATTGTGTGGAGCTCTGTTGTTGAGGCGATGCCATGGATGGCGCTGCATTCGGCGTGTCCTGAGTCGACTCGGCATAGTATGAAGGGATCCGCGGGCTTCTCTCCGATACAGGCGAGGGCTGCCCTTCATGGAGCGACTGGCCGCTCTCAGCAGTGGTTTGTGGAATGTTGAGAGTTTCCTGTGTCTTTGCAACAGGTGACACGGGGCCCTTGACGCGCTGTGAGAGAGATCGCACTATTTCTCCTTCTGCTGCTGCCGCCTCGGGTCTCCCCACATCAGGCACCGAGAGTGGTTCGCCGATCGTTCCTGTCAGCTCAGGTAGTCTCTGCTCGACGGCCGGAGTGTCTGGAGTGACTGGTGTTTCTCCTGGGTTCATAATATGCAACTGCTTGCTCCTGGGTCTTTCGTAGGCTGCCTCTGGCTTGATTTCAGGACTCTTGGGCTCTTCCTTGACTGGCTCGCTCATCTCCCAGCTAAATCGGGTGTTGAGCAGGCCTGGTCTGGTCGAATCTGTCTTTGCGGTGGAAGTCGAAACTGCCGCAACAGCTGCTGCACTTACACCTACTGCAGCGGCAGTGGCAGCGGCGGCCGGCAATGCAGATTCGCCATGTTCGACTCGTCTCTCATTGTCTGGCGCATTCAATGCGTCTTGCGTGCGCACATTGTTGTCCGCGGAGCTGTCCAGGCTTCGCACTATTTCAGCGCGAATGCGGTCATCGTCTGCGGAGTCACTGGAGGCGCGTCGGAGGGGTTGACTGGCGCTAGGTTGCTGAGGTGTGCTGTGCTCGGGACTAGGCTCCCGACTCCTGACACGAAGTGGAGCGACTGTATTGAAATACTCAGTACCTAGGTTGCCGTTCCCTGCGGCAGGCTGCGGGGTGTCCTTAGGAAGAGGTGTAGGAGCAGCCGAGGAAGAAACAGAAGTCGGCGCATCAGTGCTGTCGGTTTCCTGTCGCAGTAACGGTGGTGCGGGAGGGACTTCTCCATGCATGCGTTTGGGCATTGCTCCCGACTGGTCAACCGGCGCCGGTGCCTCCTTGGACGCAAAATCACGTGTCTGATGGCCAACACCATATTGACTCATGAAAGCCGCTCCAAGCTGATCGCCAACTTCTTTGGTGGCATCGATCGGAGACTTCGTGGCCGGGCCTTGTAATTGATGTTTTTGAGTTGTTGGTGTCAGATCGATCGGCTCATCAGGTGATGGAATATTGCGGGTTGCGACCGCAGGTGGAGTCTCAACCGCTGGCGTAGGCGCTTCACTGTTAATCCAGCCCCCAGGCAAGTCCGGCTTGAAGCTCTCTTCTCTTCCAAGCTCAGGTCTCGGAGGAGCTGGGCCTTGTCCGAGTCCGCTTTGGCCAGTACCTGCGCGTCTCGGTTTCGGCTTCGCATCGTCGGTGAATGTGCTCCAGCCCGACTTGCTTGAGCCAATGCTGGCATTTGAGCCGCGACGAGTGTCGTGGATTTCTTGGTACTTATCGGCAATCTCACGTACCCTTCCTTTAGCAGGGCTGTCAGACCGGGAAGGAGTGCCAGTCCCCGCGGGACTTGTAGCGGGAGGCATATCATGGGTGCGAAGGAACAAATCGCGACTGTCTCTGCTTTCCTTCGCCGCCTCAGCCAGTTCAGGCGAGCTTGGATCCTTGTCGGGAGATGAGTTGATGGTGTTGGCGAGGTCGGCTTCACGAATGCTGTAGTCGGTGTTACTTCGCCCCCTTCCAGCAATCGGAATCGCAGAAGTGGGTTGATTGCTCGCCAGCGTTTCAACAGGGTGGAGATCAGGTTTCACAACTTCGGCACCCTGGTCCGCCACATCTGGATCATCGGCACCGATAACACCTGATAGAGGTGTACTGAGTCTGCGAGATTCAACGGTCTCCACTGCAGGTGTGCGGGCTGGAGATGTGCCAGATGACGGAGGATCTAAACTGCGTCGATAGCCAGGCTCAAAAGTTGCCGGAACACGCTCACCACTTGCACTTCTATTTGCAGGAGGTTGTCGCCCTACTCGTTCCACCAAATCGGAGCCAGGCCTTGAAGCAGTCGGCGTCGTCGTAGACTCTTCTGCAATAGTAGGGGTAACCCCATCCCGCTGTCTTTGACTGAACGCTGCAGTGGCGGCTGAGGGTACATGACTCATGATAGGGCTAATGCCTGCAGTGGAAGAAGTATCACTGCGCCCAACGCCGGTGCTTGGCGTAGACCCTGAGTTGTCGCGCGAAAGGGACGCGTCGTTCTGGTCGAAGGCTTGGTGCACCGCCGAGCGGAAGCCAACAGATGGAGTGTGTTGGAGACTATCATCTCCATATTGCTCAGCTGTAGCGCTGGGTCGAGCAATACCTGAAGATGGATGAGTGGTGGTTGGTGTTGGCTGGATGGAGCTGGAGGCCGTTCCCAAACCGGCCGTGTCTAGACCAGGTGGCGATGGCTTTGACGCCTGTTCTGTCGATGTAGAACCTGTAAAGGTCAAGATGTCGTCCCCAAAGCCTGAAAAGCGTGATACCAGCGGCAGTGTGGGGCTTTTATTTCGTGTAGAAGTGGTGGTGTGGTCAGGCTCATCTGGACCTGACGACTGGAATTGAACCCTCTCTGCCTGCTCTTGACCCGGTGGTAAATCATTCCTTCGCTGCTCCGCCGAAGTCACCCTCTCCAATGCATCAACGCTCGGCCTGCCACTGTCTTCACTCTCGCGCCGTCTCTCTGCATCCATACGCTTGTAGATGTCGCTCGGACGAATGAAGGGCAGCGGCTTGTCCGTCTGAGCTCCGTCGGCCGATGAAGCTGCACCATTGTTGGCCGCTGAGCTGGACACACTCTCAGCAATAGCCCGTGCCTCTGCTGCCTGCTGTTGTGCTTCAAACGTGTTCGCTCCCATGCTGGTCTTCCGCGGCGGGAAGAAACCCGGTGGAGCAGGGACGGCTTCTCTCGACGCGTTGAGCGGTGCTGGTGCCTGGTCGGGGTTCGTGAAGTCGCGCGGTCGTGATCTACTGCGAGGGAAGTCGCTGCTCCCTCCATCTATGGGACTCACATCGACTGGTGCCTGTTGCTGTGCAGGAAAAGGAGCGGAGACGGATCGCGCGCCATCGTCTCCCCGGTCGAAGCTGTGTTTGCGAAGTTTCTGTGTAGGCAATGCCGATGATTGTGTGGGAAGCGGAGGTTCTGGGTCCTCATACCCGCCCCCATACTCATCATACGGGTCATAATCTCCCCAATCGTCTCCGTCGTATGTGTTCTTTGGGGCCGTGTTCCATTTCTGCGTCCTATGCCTTCCTGGGACGGTCTTGAAGGACAGCGGCCCGCCGGGCGTGGTGGGCGTCCCGTTGTTGGCCATGTTCAGCGGGAGTCGTGAAGCTGTCAAGAGATCATGGCCGAGGTGTCGAGTTGCCTATGCAGGGGGAGATGGGTGAAGCTCCGCGTCGATGTCGAGGCGCAGTGCTGCTGTTGCCAGCTCCGCGGACAACCAACGGCCAACGGCGGTGGCGGACGTGCAAGAGGTACAATGCGCGTCACGATGGTCGCGCAGTCGCCCACACGCTTCCACCAGATGCTGTATTAGATATTATGGCCACGAGAGGGCGGGAATGGGATGATGTGGTGTTGTTCACAAGTTGGCAGCGGCTGGCAGGGACATGCAAGCCGAGACATGCATCTGTACCGCTGCGCTGTGCCCGATGACGACGCCCTCTTCACTTTCGCCTGCGTTCGTCGACATGCCATCAGCTGGCGATATCTTCGCGTCAAACAGGCGTAGAGGCACATATGATTCCTGATAAACCCTCAGGCATCTATAGTACATAAATATAGCTGTCGTCGCCGCAGAGTATACGAACCGCGTTCTCTTGGCGCACGTGTTCGCAGACCTTCGTCGCGCCTTCTATTCCAGCCCTCCCTGCATCCTTCATGCACGTCTGCTGCACCACCAGAAAGAAATCTGTCCTCACCACCACTCCACGCTTTGACTGACAATACTGTCGCCTCCGACGCACCGCTCGCCATCACCGCCCCGCTGCCACACACTACCCGCGACAACAAAGACCGCGCTCGAACAGATCCAACCCGGCCATCTGGCCACCTCCTGCCGACCACCTCCGACACCACCCAGACCATGCTCACCATGGCCTCACACACCTCCATCCAAGACCGCACGCCCGAATTCCGCTCCATCCTCCAACAGGCACAGAAATCGATCGCCCGCCAGCGAAAACAACCCCTCGGCGCACAGTCCCAACCGCTGATCTCCCAACAAAATGGCACTGCGACACCCCCGACTCGAGCACAGCGGAGCGAGTTTGCGCGGAATGCCGCCGCCATCGGCCGAGGCATCAGCGCCACCATGGGCAAACTGCAGAGGTTGGGCGAGCTGGCAAAGCGAAAGACACTCTTCGACGACAGACCTGTGGAAATTGCGGAACTCACATATGTCATCAAGCAAGATCTGGCGGGTCTGAACCAGCAAATTGGAAACCTACAGCAATTGCAAAGAACACAGAATGAACATGCTTCGGGTGCGCAGCAGGAGGGCGAACACAACAAGAATGTGGTCATGCTGCTACAAGGGCGAGTCGCGGATGTGGCTGTCAACTTTAAAGAGGTCCTCGAGGTGCGCACCAAGAACATCCAAGCCAGCCGAAGTCGACAGGAGAATTTCGTTGGCGAAGTGGGGAGATCTAGTGCCGCGCAAGAAAGATTAGAACCAGGAAGGACCGATTCTCCTTTATATCAGACACCCAGTCGAGGGCGAAGTCCCAAACCTGGACAAACAGGCCCTTCGAGTCAAGGCCAAGATGTCCTCTCTCTGGATCCTTCTGGAGGGTCAGCATTATATTCCGGCACAGGAACGCCGATGCAGGCCTCTCAACAACAATTACAACTAATGGAAGAAGGGTCCTCATCCAACAGCTACATTCAACAACGAGGTGAAGCTATCGAAGCCATCGAACGCACCATCAATGAGCTCGGCGGTATCTTCGGCCAACTAGCGCAAATGGTCTCTGAACAAGCCGAGCAGATCCAGCGCATTGATGCAAATACCGACGATGTCGTGGATAATGTCGAAGGTGCCCAACGAGAACTGATGAAGTACTGGAGTCGCGTGCAAGGCAACCGCTGGCTGATCGCGAAGATGTTTGGCGTTCTGATGATTTTCTTTTTGTTGTGGGTGCTCATTGCGGGCTGAGCGAACATCACCACTTCATCGCATTGCGGGGCAGGAAAAGGCAAAGATGAGACACGAGAAGTTGGCGACAACATCAGATGGCTGATATCTCTATTGGGAAAAAGAGAGCGGACGATTGACGGACGGTGTGGCATACTAGACCTAGACGGCCTACTTCCTCAGAGCGGCGGGAAGCCTTTCTACTGATTCTTTTGCCTTCTGGACAGGGGTTCTCTATCCAGAAGGATGTTTTGTTCTGACCAGTGTACAGCTTGGGACTTCCTTTTCGTTTTCGATTCGAGGCAGATTTAATGTTCAAAGACGGGCGTGTCCGTATGTATGAGATACTGAAAGATAGACACGCTGGACGTGCGACATTTTACATCAGTTCCCTCGCTCGATCCAAAAGCTGTCTGCCTTTTCGCAACAATTCATACACTCGGCGAACACGGCTTAACCGATCATGACTGAGAACTTTACAAGCGCAGGGCAGCGGCGCTTCTCCGTCGCCCTCTTAGATCGATGCCTCACGTCTTCGGTAGTGGTTGTCTCATCTACAAGCCCAGCTCCGCATTCTTCCAGGCGAGAAAGAAGTTCCAGAACCGAACAACATGTGGTGATCAGTTCATCGTTTGCAGCAGATTGATCTACTGCTCCTGCCCGAAACGGCAACAGCGACACTTAGCGCTTACCATTCCGGCCCAGATTAAATTTCCGCATACAAGCAAACTTTCGAAACGACAAGCTGGAAGAACAACCATATGAGCACACCCATCAGATCAATTCTGTCTGAATGAAAAGCGTATACAAGATACTGCGCAGCGCCAGCCGACCATTCTGGAACACAAAAAGGCGGACGCCAAGGCCATATCGCATTCAGCCTGAAACTCGGCGTCAATCTATCCTGATCAGCAATACAGTATTCGCTTGCGGTTTTCTCCACCAAAGAGGCTGTAGCCGAGTACAACTCGTATGGTCAGTCCGTTGTAGCAAGTTGATGGCTTCGTGGAATCTTGTTTGCCAGCAAGCAAGCGACAAGACTGCATGGTATGGTATGGCTCGGGAAGAATGATATAGGTTGAGCCATGTTTCTGCTGTGAATATGTTCAAATCGCAACACTCTCCATTCCATTCTTCAGTACCAGGCCAGTCCTAGGACCCATCAAGCAGCCATGCCTTCGATTCAATCTATCGTCGTTTCTTTGCTTGCCGCTGGCTCGGTATTCGCTTCTCCCTTTCCAGCTGAACTCGATGCAAGACAATCAACCAGCTTGAACGCAAAATTTGTTGCGAAGGGAAAGCAGTATTGGGGTACTTGCGCCGATTCAGGAACTCGTCAGTGCCTTCCAGCCCAGTTTCCCATTCTGAGATTATCGAGCTAACGATTCCCAAACCACAGTCAGCAACACCCAAAACGCCAACATCATCAAAGCTCAATTCGGCCAACTCACCGCCGAGAACTCCATGAAATGGGATGCCACTGAACGTACATATCCCTCTTTTCTTTCCCTTCCCTCCTCACCAACTCAATCATGCTCTCTAACAACGCTTTCCAACAGCCTCCCGCAACAAATTCACCTTCACCGGCGCCGACGACCTCGTCAACTTCGCCAAAACCAACGACAAGAAGATCCGCGGCCACACACTCGTCTGGCACTCCCAACTCCCGCAATGGGTCAAAGACATCAAAGACCGTAACACTCTAACACAGGTCATCCAAAACCACGTCACAACAATCATGACTCGCTACAAAGGCCAAATCTTTCAATACGATGTCGTGAACGAGATCTTCGCAGAAGATGGAAAGTTGCGACAATCGGTCTTCTCAGACGTCTTGGGAGAAGATTTCGTGAAAATTGCGTTTGAGGCTGCGAGGAAAGCTGTATGTCAATCCCCTTCCCGATGTCTCACTTTCAAGGTTTGACTGACAATTGTGTCTAGGACCCCTCCGCAAAACTCTACATAAACGACTACAACCTCGACTCCTCAACCTACGCCAAAACCACCGGCCTCGTCTCCAAAGTCAAACAATGGCGCTCTCAAGGCATCCCCATCGACGGCATCGGTTCCCAATCCCATCTCTCCGCTTCAGGTTTCGGTTCTGCTTCCGGAGTCCAAGCCGCACTCGAACTCCTCGCTTCTGCAGCCCCGGAAGTCGCTATTACCGAGTTAGATATTAAGCAAGCTGAACCAGAAGATTATGTTACGGTTGCGAAGGCTTGTTTGAATGTGAGCAAGTGTGTGGGAATTACGAGTTGGGGGGTTAGTGATAAAGATTCTTGGAGGAGTGGGGATTCGCCTTTGTTGTTTGATGGGAGTTATCAGCCGAAGGCGGCGTATACGGCTGTGGTAAATGCTTTGTAGGTTGGTGGGTTCTGTTTTTTTTGAGGGGTGAGGCGGTGGGTCAGAGATGAAGAAGTGGCGAGGAATTCATCAGCGGCTTTAAATGAGTGGATGGAGATCGGGCCTGGTTTGCGAACTGTGGATTAGTCGTTTGTATGTGCCCCCGAGATCCATGAAGAATGACAAGCTTCTTCTTCACCGCCGCACGGATGTTGTTCATGGGAAGTAAGTGACTAAACTCTGTGTGCGTGCACCATCGGAGGAGCACCGATTGTGAGGAACATTCGGGCTCGGCATCTCGGACATCACGGCAGTATCATCAGGAGTCTGGAAAGTGAGAACCCGGTTCGGGGCCGGTTTCCCGAATAGGAAAGTTGCCGTTCAGTAGGGAAGGGCTTTAGGGTTTGCCCTTGGTTGTGTAGGGTTGGGTTCCTGGTTGTGGCAACCAGTCCTGGCAATTGCTCTTCTTGGGTACGGTCGACTGGCTTGAGTGCAGACGGTTCGTACTCCGTGATTTGTTTTGGAGCTTGGGGTTTAATTCTCTTCGGCTGCGATTGCTAGTACCCAAAAGTGCATAGCACTCTTTAGTCGGTGCGTTGATTCATCGTTGATCGTTGATCGTTGCTGGTCCAGGGAGGTGATTACTCACTCACAGACGAGAACACACGCTCATCGAATAGCGCAGCCATCAATACGCGCAGTTGTGGGCTGTGTGCCGTTGGGATGTTGCGATATATTCGGCATCTCTTGTGGTTGGTTATTAGATTGATCTCATCCAGAATGCCTTATCACTTCTATTGGTTTTCCAGTCTCCCACTTGATGCCTCAGATGCTTGATGGGGGGCATTCATAGTCGCTCTTGATAGGTGAACGTTGAGCTGTATGTTCCTGCGCGGTTGGTAGTCATGTGCCCCTGCCTCCTTCTCGAAGTCTTTTTCCTCAGAGACCTGCCTCCATGGGCAGTGGTGCATCATCGAGCACAAAGCGACCGACACTACTTTTTCAATCGTATCCCTCCATCAAGAAGACTTCACGCAGATCGGATCCGCAGGAGAAAGCCTTTGGCAGTAACGACATCGAGTGATCAAATGCACACCGCCCGCTCGACGCACGGCAACGAAGTTGGGACGGTCCCTACCCATCACCCAGGCAAGGCGTCGAATTTACGAACTGGTCGGCAAGCTTGCTTTTATTGTCGGACAGTTCTCCCCTGACTTCTAGCAACAACCTCATTCGGCTCATTGTCTGCGAGCCATTCGCGTTAAATCAGCCAGCATTTGCCTCATTGAGGCGGTCATGCCAAAAGTACACGATGCGAAGTTTGGTCCGTTCGTTGAATCAAGCCTGGGTTCTTTGGTACTTTTCTGCCGCATTTGCCCTCCTTCTCCTGGACGCAGCCATGAACCACAACCTGTCTGTTTGTACAGTAGATCTGCTCGAGCGCGACTTTGGAGGTCTTCGAGACTTCTGACGCATCGTGGTCAGACCATTCATTGAAGTCATCTCATTGCGCATGGTTCCGGCTCTGGCGGTCTCTGAGAACTTGGGTCGAATTGCATGCGTGTCCAAAGATAACATCACTGGCGCCCCCGATTCCTTTTGGCCAACACATGACTCCCTTGAACCGAAGCTGTGGGTGTGGGATGTGAGCCTATCACAGCGTGTGCCTGGCGAGAAGCCAGACTCTACCAGGGCTCGCAGCTCATTTGCATGTCTGCTCTCTGCAGTCCCGGTAGTGGCTCACATGGTTATGGGTCTTTCCTCGACCTTCTATCGCCACAACGTGCCGCGAGGGACTCTCCAGAGTAGTTCCAGTGCAGGCTGAATCTGCTCCTGTTCCGAAGTTCAACTCCAGCGTGCTTTGCGAGCATAATCACAGTCTTTACCGTCTCTCGTTTTGTTCTTGTCGAGGATAATTCTTCTCCACTGGCTGGGGCCCACTTTCACGCTCTTATCATTCGCTTCCTCATTTCCCTTCGCGCTGTGGCGTCGTCTGGTCGGAAACGTTCTCGATTCTGCGTTGGAACTGCTCTCAACCTCGACCACGCCAGTCCTCGACAGCATCAATGCTCAGAGCCTACCTGGTGGCTCCATCGTCTCTCCTCTACTTGACACCGTCGAAGAGGCAGCCTCGGGTCAAGGCCTCGGGCAAGGCTTGCTTGGTACCATCGAAGGTGCTATTGGAGAAGAGCAGACTTTCGACTATGTCGTCGTTGGTGGAGGCACCGCCGGGATACCAATAGCAGTGAGACTTGCACAGGCTGGCTTCTCTGTCGCGCTCATCGAGGCTGGGGTGTTCTATGAGATCGGCAAGCCAGTGTTGGGAACTACACCAGCGGGCGCATTCTTCGGAGTCGGCTGGAGCGAGCTCGATCAAATACCCACTGTCGATTGGGGTTTCACTACAGAACCTCAATGGGGCAATGGTTTCCGACGGATGCACTATGCTCGTGGCAGGTCCTGCTCACGATGTGTGTGTTGCAATCGACGCGTAGCTGACGAGTGAACAGATGTCTCGGTGGCTCTTCTGCCCTTAATTTCATGATTTTCCATCGATCATACACAGGTGCCTACGACATGTGGGCAGATCTGGTACAAGATGAGAGCTACCGTCTGGCCAACCTTTGGCCTTATTTCCTGCGAAGTACAACATTCACGCCACCTCACAACGACATTCGACGAGCGAACGCCACGACGCTACATGATCCTACTGCCTTCTCCCCCATCGGTGGGCCCATTCAAATCGGTTACACGAATTGGGTGTCAGTTTGGGCAACCTGGTTGGAGCGTGGCCTTCAAGCCGTCGATATTGGTAAAACATTGGGCTTCAACCATGGTCAGCTTCTTGGCTATCACTACTCACAATCCACGATACGATCAGGTACACAGTCGAGAAGTGCTTCCGATGAGTACTTGGCACTCGTCCGGGGCAATCCACTTTTGAAAGTGTACAGCCAGACAATGGTAAAGCAGATACTATTCTCCGGCAATCGGTGTAAGAGTCAGTTCGTTACTTTTGGAAAGGAACATCTATGCCCGCCGAGAAGTCATCCTCAGCGCAGGTGTCTTTCAGTCCCCGCAAATGTTGATGGTATCTGGAGTTGGTCCACCAGATACACTCACTTCAATGGGAATTCCGATCGTATCGCCGTTGTACGGAGTTGGTCAGAACATGTGGGATCACATCATCTTAGGTTAGTGTTAACATCCCGTCTGGCGCAACATGTTGACCAACTGATCACGAACGAAAATGCTGCAGGACCATCACACGAAGTCAACTTCGACACCGTCGATCGTTTCCTTCATGACCCTGTTGTCCTCGCCGAAACTCTAGCCGAGTATTTGAGTGTACCACCAACTGGCCCTCTGACGTCCAATGTGGTCGAGCTTCTAGGCTGGGAGAAGCTTCCCGAGAAATATCGTGCAACATGGTCGCCAGAGACACAAGCCGTAATGGCCCAGTTTCCATCCGACTGGCCGGAGCTAGAGCACGTCACTGGAAATGGCCATCTCGCCGACTTTTGGTTTCCTGTACTGCAACAACCCCTCAACTTCAAGCAGTACGCCAGCGTATTTACCGCAATGGTCGCCACGACGTCAAGAGGAAACGTTACGATCCGCTCGCTAGATGCCAATATTCCACCAATACTTTCTCCCAATTATCTCGAGACAAGAGCAGACCAGGAAGTCGCAATTTCATGGTTCCGTCGTATGCGAGAGATTTGGGCAACGCCCGAACTGCAGTCTATCACTATACCTCAGCCAGATGGCAGCCCGGGGTTCTGGCCTGGCTGGCAGATCGATACGGACGAAGAGATCTTAGATCTTATTCGAAGCTCGTTCATGACAGTCTGGCACGCAAGCAGTACATGCAAAATGGGGCCTCCACAAGACCCGATGGCAGTCGTCGATACTCGGGGAAGAGTCTACGGTACCCAGAGTTTGAGAGTATGCGATGCATCCATCATGCCAATTCTACCACCTGGCCATCCGCAGAGCACGATATATGCGCTGGCTGAGAAGATCGCAGAAGACATCGTACTCGGGTACTAGTTCGTACTGCGCCTTCGATACTGGATCGCTGAGAGACCAGAATAGGAGTTATTCGACGATGCACATCATCTCATTGACGCTGATCTTCGCCATCAGCCTCTTGGAATTGTCAGCGCTAGTAGAGAACGTGACGAACTGGGTTACAACTTTACCAACAAGTCAGGGCTTCAATGACGACGCGCCTTCCTCGCCATAGCTGCTAAGCTGCCGCGTTACGAGCTTTCAATGGCTCTTATTTGCGACCTTGCACTCATGGTCAGACCTTGAATGGCAGTCATGGGCAGGGACAATCCTGCTGAGCCCAGGGTTACGTTAGGGCAACTGTCCATCGATTTAGATGGACAGTCGAGCTGTTCAATCGCGATGAAGTCGAAGATTGGCTCAGGACATCAAACACTTCAATAATCTTAGGTAGTTTGCAACAGCCAGTATCTTGTACCCAAGGAATATGTGTTTCGAATTTGGTATACTTTGGGTTTCGGTATGTGCTGAAGCTCGAACAAGCCACAGATCTAAACCAGATTGGGCATGCATCATAAGCCTGATTCTAGCTGATCAATGTAAATTCATGTGCTCGAGAGCACGAGGCTGTGGCGTCGTGTTCGTTTCACTGTCTACGCTGACCATTCTCATCCCATTCAATCTTCTTGCCGGTCCTGAGACTCTCTTGCAGTGCTTCAGCAAGCTCCATGCCTTTGATAGCCACATCCAGCTCATACGGCAGTGGCTTATCGTCAAGCACGGCATCCGCAAACACGCTCAGTTCTGTGACAAAAGCTTTCTCGTATCTCTCGTAGAAGTCTGGCATTACTCCATTCCCGATGCCGTTCTTGTCAGCCACCTCGACCAAGTCCCTCCTCGGATGCAGATTGATCTTCAATGTCCCTTCAGTTCCGATGATCTCAGTTGGATTGTCGAGTCCAGGTTGAGATATCCTGGATATAGTATAGTATGAAATTGGAGCAATACCTCCAGGCTGCGAAGGATACCATTCTACTGTACCAACAGCATTGTCCACATCCTGTATTTGAGCAAGCTCCTTGTGAAGTGCTATTGTACCAATTGCGTGACAAGACTTGAGTCGTGCTTCCGAACCAAGGAAGCTAAATGTGAGATCAATGTCATGGACACCAGTATCGATGAAGATTCCAGGATTCGCCATGATGTATCGCATGTAGAATTCGGATCTGTCGTATTTGTCTCTGTTGTCGCAACGTATCATTGCTGGGGTACCAATGCGACCTTGCTGAATTGCTGTCATAGCATTTTGGTACGAAGCGTCGAATCGCCGGGAGAAAGCAGTCATGACTTTCAGGTCTGCGTACTGTTGCTGGTTGGCCTTTTCCAAGATCTTTCGGCTTTGCTCCGAGTTCATGGCCAATGGCTTCTCAACAAGAATGTGGAGTCCTTTTTCGATTCCAGCAACGACGTGTTCGTAGTGTACAACAGTAGTGCTGGCAATCAACAGGGCTTCCAGGCCTTCATGTTGAATCATGTCGTCAAAGCTTCGGTAGATCTTCACACCGTATGGTACCAGGTTTTGATTTGCCCATTCGTGGTCGGCATCCATGGGCGAGCATGCGCATAGCAGTTCGGTACGAGGCACATAGTGCAAAGCATTCAGTGCATGCTGTCGTCCTATTCGGCCAAGCCCAACGACTCCAATAGCAAGTCTTTTTGGTGCAACTTGGCTCCCTGTCATTGTGGCGGATGGTGTTGCTTCCAGAACGTTTGATTCTTGAGGTTCTTTGCACTTAAGATAACTTGTACCGAGGTTGAGTAGTCTAGCAAGATGTCAGATCATGGTCGGGCGAGGTACTTCTGCTTTCTTCCATCGGAGTTCGTGGAAGAGCGGATGACCCCATTAGGCAAGTCCGCCCTAGGCCAAACCGTTCTTGCAGCTGGTGGTCTGCGATCCAGACTTCAACACATCTCTGCATATTTCATCAGATCGCCCATCGAAGAGTCCATCTGCAAGCACACGCAGTGCGCGTAGCCTATGCTGCTGTGTTGTTGTCCTCTGTGTTCGCCGGCATGGACTTGGAGCCGGCAAGACGGACTAAATTGAGCAGGACGACCCACAAGGCCGTAGCTTGTCCAAATCGACGTCTATTTCATTTAGACAATGGGCCTCAGGGCATGGTCGCCGGCATGCCGCGTTCGCAACACGTTCACGACCGTGATCGGAGAAGATTAAAAGAAACAACTCGCGCAAAAATTTCGTCAAAGGTCAAACCAATCTCGGCGTCGAGGCTCCGCCGCCTGCTCTCTCAGGACGAGAACCTCGAGGCATGCTTTCTCGGGCAAGACTTCGCATCCATAGGGCTGAGCGAATACGAACACGGCCTTGGCATCAAGATCTGAGCCTATTCCCTGCACGAATGTTGATCAAACCGAGATTCTTCGTCACCATCTCGGATTGAATAAATGCACACTGTGCTGCGCCTTCGGCTGATGAGCTTGTGGACGTCCCGAAATGAGAGAAAATTATGCCAGCAGTCGGTAGTACGTGCCGTTGTGGAACGGCCTCAAATGGCTGCCTGTGGGATCGACTCCTGAGGAGGAGATAAAAGAGTAGCATTGTGCGTGTCTCTACGTTTTTGACGCTCATCCAACATTCAGCACCGCAATAATGTTGTCGCTGTTGCTACGGGCTATGCTGCTCCAAACCTTTGTTGGAAGCGTGTTAGCCACACAATGCAAGACTACGCCCATGGACGATGACTGGCCTGGTATAAACGAACGGCAGGCACTGAACGAGTCCATCAACGGAACACTACTCAGTACGACACCTGCACCTTCGTCTTGCTACGCTGGTAACCCCTTTGGATCACCTTTCGATTGCAATTTCACCATTTCGAACTGGACTTCAGGGATATTTCATGCTTCACTCCCCGAGTCGATCGGCTCGCCGCTATTTGCCAACAATTCGTGCATACCGCCTGGAGCGCATGGCTATCGAGAGTCCGCTGGCTGTCATCTGGGAGGACTGCCTTCCTACATCGTGAACGCAACCACGAACGAACAAGTTGCCACAGCTGCAGCATGGGCTGCAGAGCGTAACATCAGAATCGTTGTCAAAGGGACGGGACATGACCTCAATGGCCGGTGGGTGGCACTCAAACGAGATGCATCTAACAACTTCTGACATCTTCTGTAGATCCAGCGGCGCATACGCATTATCTATCTGGACACATCATCTCCGCCAGCTGCGCAGAGACACTCATTGGAAGCTTCCTGGCAACAACAAAACAGAAGACGTCTTTGTGATCGGTAGCGGACTGGAGTGGTCCGACATTCTGAAGTTTGCGCTGTCGCAAGGGCGGGTTGTTACCACTGGACAAGACGGCAGTGTTGGACCTGGTGGATATATCCAAGGAGGCGGTCATGGCCCACTTGCTTCGACATATGGTCTCGGCGCACAGCAAGCACTACAGGCGACTGTTGTCACCACTACCGGCGAAGTCTTGATCACGAAATCAGCGCAGAATCAAGATTTGTTCTGGGCCATCCGTGGCGGCGGAGGTGGCCAATATGGTATTGTCACCGAGTTTGTCATCAAGCATCATCCAGAGCCCGAGGCAGTGGCTTTCGGCACACTCTCGATCGTGCCTCAAGGTGAAGGTGCCGCGAATGCTTCCTGGGATGCATTGGCATTGCATTTGAGCTTGCTCCCGGACCTCATGGATGCTGGCATTGCGGGTGCCATGACACTTGCGGCGGGCGAGACCGCGGGCAAGTTCAACCCAGCTGCCACCGACATAGGTTCCGGAGTCGTGGTTACTCAGGCGCTGTGGGCCATCGGAATGACCGCAGCCCAGATGGATGATCTCATCAATCCTGTGGTCGATCAACTCAGGTTCCAAAGCGGCAACGCAAATCTCACTGTCCAGTACCAGGCTTCCACAATGGACAACTATACATCTTTCTACAGCGGTATATCTGGCTCGAACGTGGCCGGCGGAGGAAGCGTGATGACAAGCCGCCTGCTTGGACGTAAAGAGTTGGTCGATGTGCCTCGAGACGAACTTCGTCAGTACATTGAACGAGGCGTCGCCGCACAAAACTCGACTGCAGGAACCTTCGCCACTGTCGGTCTATCTGGTGGACCTGGTGTCATCAGTTCACCCGCTGACAGCTGGGGCGCTCTTCATTCGGCTTGGCGATCAGCATATCTGCACTTCTACGTCGGCGGAGAATCATTGACTGTGGAAGAAGCAGCGAACCCGCAAGACTTTCTTGAGAAGACTGCTGTTTGGATCGATCAAAACAAAGAGTGTCTATGGCGCGAGTGGGCCCCAAGTTCGGGGTCGTATATGAATGAGGGAAACCCCTACAGCAAGAACTTCAAGGCGGACTTCTATGGGGATAATTACGAGAGACTTCTGGGAGTCAAGAGGAAGTAGGATCCTACTGAGAGTTTGTACGTGTTGAGTGGAGTGGGAAGTGATGGGTGGCGGTATGACTTGCAAGATGGAACACTTTGTCGGGTGTAAATTTCGATAGTTCTGTGTTCCCGGAGGTTTCAAGCAAAAGCAGAAACCTCGTTAGAGGAGTTTCGGTCTGTTTCTTCTATGTATAAGTAGTTTTGAATTGTTGTATAATGATAGATTCTAGTCGTAAACATAGTAGTATCTTGGCGCGCATCCGTGCTGAACGTCCCTCTTTCCTTTTCGAGTTTTCATCCTCCTCCATCTTCTTCAGCTTTCAAAGTCCAACCTGTTCATCATTTTGACATCGTATATTCATCACAGATGGCATGTTCTCATGGCTACTCCCGTAAGCCGCAAGGGTCTGCTGCCATCGCGCGGCCAGCTCACTCACGCGGCCATCGAGAGCTATTCCATGCGCATCGCGGACTCTGAGCAAGATCTGCTCGACGTCTCCTCTGATTCCATATACCCACACGCATCTGCCGTCGGGTTCTATGTCATGGTCATGTATCAAGCAGGAAAAGGGCGCACCACGGCTCACCCATGCGGCTTGGCATCGGCCAACAGAGATAGGTGGCGGCCACCTTCGCCTGCAGAAGGTAAGACATCGCATAAGCATCGAGAAGACATGATAAGCTGCATGCCAATGCCGTAGCTTCCATGTAATGGCGCTAACCTCCCAGTTCTTATTCATGATGTGGTCGGATGCTTCTCTATCTGTTTTCCAAGTCCAAGCCAGCAGCCATGAATCGCTTTCGCATACCGTGGACCATTCAGCGTCAGAATACTGATGGCGTACAGCTGAACACACTGGAAGACCACTCTGGGAAACCAACGACATCGGATGAGGAGCTCGGTCCACCAGCGAAGCATGAAGCTCAGACTGATGCACAGCCCATTGACGTATCGCACGGCCACCTCACACAAATCGAAGTTGATCTCAACGATGTGCTTCACGACAAGGAGATCAAAGACATTGATGGCGATACATCGCCATACCCTGAAGTCGTCAGTCACGCCTGTCAAGCCAATTCTCTGATCTACTAGCTAACCTCATCAGCGAGCCGTTGTGCCAGAAACAGATGATCCCACAATTCCGGTCAACACACTTCTGGTGTGGATCCTGGGCACTTTCTGGGTGCTCATAGGAGCTGGAGTCAACCAGTTTTTCTCGTTGCGATATCCCGCTGTCCACATCGTCTCGATCGTGGCAGAGCTGCTCGCCTATCCAATGGGTGTGGCATTGGCCAAAACCCTGCCGATCATGTCTGTCCATTTGCCATTCTTTGGTGAATGGAGAATTAATCCGGATCATCATTTCAACATCAAAGAGCATGTCGTGTGAGTGTCGCCCAGTTTTCATGCAAGGCAAAGTTGGCTGATCTAGTAGCATCGTAATCATGTCAAATGTTACGATTGGCTTTGCTGGCGGAGCCGACGCAAGCAATATGATCCAAGCGGCGATGAAATTCTACAATTTCGACATCTCACCGGGTTTCAGCATTTTGAGCGTTTTGTGCTGCCAAGTGCTGGGATTCGGAGTTGCTAGACTGTGCCGACAATGGCTTGTCGAACCTGCGAGCATCATCTGGCCTGGAGTACTCGGCAATTGCGCTTTGCTGAACTCGCTACACAGCAGAGCAAATGTGGTGGTCAATGGCTGGAAGATCTCCCGGATAAGATTCTTCATGGTTGTCATGGCGTGTGCTTTTGTCTGGTACTGGTTTCCAGGGCTAATGTTCGTGGCATTATCTTACTTCACTTGGGTCTGCTGGATTGCACCAAACAACGTCGTGGTGAACCAGCTCTTCGGATTTCAGACGGGACTGGGCCTCAGTCCAATCACCTTTGACTGGTCGCAGATCGCGTACAACACCAACCCTCTTCTGTCTCCGAGTTGGGCAGCGCTGAACGTCTTTGCTGGATTCGCTTTCTTCTACTGGATTGTGGTGCCGTGCATTTACTACACAAACACCTGGTTTACAGCATACCTTCCAATGATGACTGCTGATGTCTACGATCGCACAGGAGCAGACTACGATGTGTCCAACGTGCTGACCGCAGCAGGAACTCTGGACCCTGTCGCATACGCTCAATACTCGCCTCCATACCTCAGTGCTACATTCGCTTTCGTCTATGGCCTTTCGTTCGCCAGCATCACGGCTGTTCTGGTCCACGTCTATCTTTGGCATGGCAGCGATATTTACGCGACACTTCGAGGCAGGCAGAAGCTTGACATTCATGGTCGTCTCATGCGAGTCTACAGGAAAGTCCCATGGTGGTGGAATGTCGTCTTGCTGGTCATCTTCACAGCGCTTTCAATTGTGCTCGTCGAAATATACGACACAAAGCTGCCTGTCTACGGCGTGTTCTTGGCTCTCCTCATCCCGGCAATCTACATGATCCCATGTGGTATCATTCAAGGCATCACAAACGTCGACGCAAATCAATTGAATGTTCTCTCTGAGTTCATTGGCGGCTACATGTTCCGAGGCAAGCCACTGGCGAACATGATGTTCAAGATTTTGTCGACAGACGTCGTCAGCCAGGGCATCTTCTTCGCTCAAGATCAGAAGCTTGGCCACTATTTCAAGATCGCACCGAGGACAGTCTTCTGGGCACAAGGTTATGCAACAATACTCGGTAGTCTGACACAAACTGGAGTCACCCTCTGGATGCTTGGTAACATCAAGGACATTTGTTCCTCGGATCAACCCGACTCATTCACTTGTCCAAACGGCCGGACAGTTTTCAGCTCTTCCGTAATCTGGGGTCTGGTTGGACCAGGTCGACTGTACAGTGTTGGCAAGATCTACAGTCCGCTGCTCCATTTCTTCTGGATAGGTGCTTTGGTACCCATTGTCACCTGGGCCATCTGGAAATATACCAAGAAAGACTGGATTCGAAAAGTGCATTGGCCTCTTATCTTCGTCGGAACATACAACGTCCCGCCAGCGACTGGCATAAACTATAGCTCCTGGACGGTGGTGAATGTCATCTTCAATTCATATCTCAAGTCCAAGGTGTTTGCTTGGTGGGCCAAGTACAACTATATCTTGGCTGCAGCTTTGGACTTCGGAACGGCTTTTGCTGGCATCATTATCTTCTTTGCTGTCAGCTATCCAGGTATATGGTTTTACACCTTTGTATTGACCTTCACTGACTTGAGAATAGGATACTCGTTCCCGGACTGGTGGGGCAACACCGTCTTCCTCAACACAGCCGACGGCAGAGGAGAAGCATGGAAGCCGATGCCCACAGCAGGATATTTCGGCCCTGCAAATGGTACATGGAGATAGAGAACGGTATGTCCGTATCGAGAAGACCAACGCTGCAGGAAGGTTAAAATTTCTCAACTTTGATGTTCGATGGGTATCGCATACCCCGCATAGGGATCTTTTCGCATACCTATTGACAAACGGACTCGAACATGATATCAGCTGGGCGCACCAAAATGGCTCAACTCCGTCTACGCAGACCGGGACAAGCTGTCAGAAGGCAAGCAGATGTACGAGTTGGCGCCGTGGGGAGCAGAAGCACACTCGCGTCGGGTTCCACGTCTCGATGCCGGCATGGCCACCGAATGAGTTCTCAAGACCAAACCGATCAGCTTTGGGCTAACTTTTGTCAGGTATTACCACCTATATCTTCGACAATTGAGAACGTCGGTATACTTCCATCACATGCAGTGAACCACAATGTCTGAGGCGACATGGCCGTGAAGGGAGGGCCAGGTTTTGTCAAGTTTGCACCCATCATGAGCTCGTAGAAGTCATCGTTCCCTTGCTCACGCAGGCTGACATCGTCCTCCGTGGCGTCGCCCAGTGGCTGTCCAGCGGCCATGTGGACTGCGCAGTCGTCTTTCCCTGCACTTCGCTCCTGAGCTGCGTTTGTTCGTCTTGAGAAGCGATCTGGGACGGACTCTGCGTTCGTGTGGGTACTTGAGACCGCGTCGCGTGAATCTGTCCGAACATGCTGCCGATGGCACGACTGTGGCGATCCTTATTTCGTGCGGCTTGCTTCTCCCGGTAAGTGTTACATGCATCTCGAAGGAACCCAACGATGGAGCTGCTCTGCTGCGCGACTTGTTCGTGGGTGAACAGCTTCAAAAGCTCGTGCGCATCGTGGAGATAACGATCGAGGGAATAGGTCTGATAAAGATCTCCGAAGTAGGCGATTGCAAGGACCAGCGAGGCGATGAAGATGGAGTTGACGATATATGGCAGCCGCTTGGGCAGATCCTCGCATTCGTTGAGCGCTCTCAGCAGATCGACTGTACGCATTGCCGAATCCACGCACGCTTCCACAAGGATTCTGTTGGAGTCGCTGCCTGTACAGGTCTCTGCGGCTTCCTCATTGGACTCTTCGGTGACTTTCGCGATGTGGGTGGAAATATTTTCGAGCAGAAAAGACCGAGTGAGCAGTATGATGGTCCAATAATATGCCTCTTTCACATGCAAAAGACCGATGCTGGACCGTGGCTAGAGTAGCATCTTCGGTAAACTGCTGGGTGACCAGGGATCGCCCGACTTTAAAGAGCGCGGCCGCAAGCGCGTCATGGTCGCCAGCGCTCGTCTGCGCACCGATGCCAGGATCAGATAGTACATTGGCGCCGGGATGTCTGCCCGGTCTTCTTGCAGCAAGCCTGGCAACTGGTCCAGCAGGGTAGACTCGTCGAAGAGGTCCAACACGCAGCCCGTCACGAGGGCGTAGCGGCGGACAAATTGGCGAGCCTGTTTGACGGTCAAGTGCGGCGTGCCCATCCAGGTCGCAGCGCCCTGGCCGCTGGTGCCATCCTGCATCGGGCTGGCCTCGATCATCAAGCAGCCGATGGGGTCGTCGACAAAGTCGCAGGGCCCAATGGCTCGCGCAACCAGGCGCCGGAAAATGAAGGAAGAACAGGTTGGCGGAATCCCCGATGAACATGTGTTCCCCTTTGTGGTCGCGCACCGTGTGAGGCGAGTCCAGCCCAAGGCTTGACGAGCCCAACGTGGCCACAATGGTCACGTTGTTGTGGGCCATGTAATCGTCGGTGCTGTGCCCCGTCGATGTAGGGGAAGCAGGCGCACCCGCCGGATTTCCATGGGCATACGTGCTCCGCCTGCTGAGGCTGGACCGGCGCAAAGTGGCACGACGCCTGCACCTTGCGCGTGATACAGCGTTCGCACGGTCTATGTCGTCAGCGCGGAATCGGGGGGAGTGAGTGGCGGCAGGCACTTACTGCCGGCCGTCGCAGCGTTCTTTGCGTCGTTTGCATGTCTCGCAAGCGGCCAAGCATCGACGCCGCTGTGCGAGGTCGTCGGCGGCGGCGGTGGAACGGGGGGTCATGGTGGTCGGAGCGGGCATGCGTGCAAGCAGCGGTCCCCGGCTGCCCTTTAAGGGATGACATGCACTTCCCCGCACAACCGTGTGGCGTGGCGCAGGCGTAGGCGGAGGCGTAGGCGTAGTCGTAGGCGTAGGCGTAGGCGTAGGCGTGGGCGTGGGCGTGGGCGTGGGCGTAGGCGTAGGCGTAGGGTTCGACATAAGGCGCGGGCCTCGGCGAGAAGTGGAGACGACGGCAAAGGCGTGTTACCGCGTGTATAGTAATGGTGCACAATGGAGGCCCGGCATATGGTTTGGTTACTGAACGATAAGGTCAACTAGCAGGTAGGCTGTGACTATGATCACGCTAGGATCGTGACTTAGATCACAGATTCGATATCCTGCTGAACTATTTTGTCGATACCTGCTACCGCACTACCTGCCCTGTTCATTATACCTATGCGAACTCGAATCGCTCGTAGCCTTTGGCGGCGCATTCGGTGATGGTCTTGTAGTATGTGGGCACGCCGCCCAGATAAATCAGGCATTCACGCTTCTTGCCGGGGATGTTGTCGCCCATATACCATGATTTCGTGGCCGGCAGCAGCGACATGTTTGCAATCGCCCGCACGCTCTCCGCCCATTCCTCTTCCTTAACGCTCGACGCGTTGACCGTCTGTTTTCCCTCCTGCCGCACCTGCTTTAATAACGACACAATCCACTCTCCCTGCAACTCGGCGAAGGAGGGACCGTTGCACAGCGCCGTTGGAGCCTGCGGGCCATAGGTGAAGAACCTGCGTGCTCGTTAGTCCTCCTATAACGCTTAGTATGTTGTCGTTCCTCGCTACTCACATGTTTGGGAAATCGCCGACGGACAGGCCCATAAATGTCTTGACTCCATTAGCCCACTTGTCCTGCAAACGCAGGTTCTTGCGACCCTCTACGTTCATTAACAGCATCCCTCCGATGATCGCATCGAACCCGGTAGCACACACAACATAGTCGAACTCCCATTCCTTCTCGCTAGTCTTGATGCCCTTCGACGTAACCTCTTCGATTGGTGTCTTATTTACGTCCACTAAGTGTACGTTCTCCCGGCTGAACAGCTCATTGAATCCATTCTCGAGCGATATGCGTTTACATCCAAATGCGTGCGGTTTCTGCATCGGCGCGAACTTCTCCTTGAGTCTCTCGTTCGGGAGACGCGCTCGAACCTTGTCGCGCCTACGATACTGCTTATTAGCTTGTGCTCCACAAATCACCGCCAAAGAAGACCTTGAGATTGCACTTACTAGAAGTTATAGGCTTCCGTGTTCGCACTGTCGACAAACAACATGTCCTGGTATGTAGCAAGCCAGTAGTGAAAGTCGCCGTGACTCCACAAGTCTTCATAGGTTTTCAGGCGCTCCGCCTCCGAGTCGTCGAACGTGTTCTTGGCAAGAAAGTTGAAGTTGAACCCACCATAGCTTGAGCTCCTGCCTTTGTACAGCTCATCATACTGCTCACGAGGGATCGCCTGTGTACTGTGTTTGTCGTACTGCACCTGCTTCATGGGAAGTGCAAGATTGGGGGTACGCTGAAAGAGCACGAACTCGCTGGCTAGCGGGGCAAGATCTTGACATAGCTGAATACCAGTGGAACCAGTGCCAATTACTGCAATCTTCTTACCCCGCAGGTCTGGCTCCTCTTTGGGCCAAAAGGAAGGATGTAACCAGGTTCCTCGGAACGAGTCGAGACCTTTATACTCTGGTATATGTCGTTTGGCTGCAAAGCCAGTGTTTGGCAGGAAGAACTGACATTTGTAGGTGACCCCTGCATTGGTAGAATTTCCACCTAGAAGACGTTTCGTCCCAGACAGCGCCTGTTACGAGCGTCGAGAATTGGGTGTCCTCAACGAGCTTTCACTTCTCGGCAACATAGCGAAAGTATTTTCGCAGTTCTTCAGAGCCTGGAAAGCGCTGTGACCACATCCAGTCGGTAAACAGATCTGGATCTGAAAACTCATAATGAGGTATAGTGCTGTCCACTCTGGCTCCTGGATATCGATTCCAATACCTTGTTTGCATGGCTCAGCCATCCTGCGATGAGAGTATTGTAAATGGCATAGAACTCACCACACTCCGCCGTAGTCTGACCCACTTTCGACCAGCTTCACATTGAATCCTTCATCCTTCAATCGCTTGAGTTGGTACACGCCACCAAACCCAGCGCCCACAATCAGTGCATCGAGTTCAATAACTTTCAGCGCCATGCTGAACTTTGTCGCAGATAGTCACCAGTACTACGGGAATGCTTCCATCAAACATATAATACAGGTCCCATCGATAGCTCGGCCATCGGATAGCTTGATCCTGCGCCCACGAGCTTCCCCTCGGCGGGATCCTCCTGTGCATGCACATCCGAAGAAGGTGCCCATAGAGCCGAATGATCTGGAATTTCGGATGGCCTGACGCCCGCAGTCTGGCCCCTGCCCCGCGTTATTACAGACGAATCACGCCAGGCCTAAATCCTTCTGAGCATGCAGACCAGATGTCAGTGTCCAGACCATCAGGACTGCTTTGGGATATCGCTTCAGTTACACATCTGCTTCCGGGAGGCAACATGGCGATGGCAAGGGAGCCCAAGTATTAACGCATCGGCCGTGGTGAAGCGTTGAGAGCACAGAGCAATTCGATCGATTTGTGGACGATGTTGCAGATTGACGTTGTTTATGACCCACACATACGAAGTGACTACATGTACTAGATAGCGGAACTGTTCTCAATGCTTCCCGGCCGCTATATGACCATCGAGTCTAATGCCTGCGCGACAGGGACACGAGCCCTTGCACCTTCCATGAAGTTCGCGAAGAAGCGTGTCAAAGCATCAGTATCATCGACAGACCCAACGTACGACACATACTGATCCGGGCGAACGATTGCGACTACGCCTTCTGTCGAGATCTTGAAAGTCTTATATAGCTCTCCGTGCCCTTCGTGGTATGACTCCTCGTCGACAAAGATCTTCTGGTAATCCCATCCGTACGTCTCGTCATATGGGCGGAGGACTTCGGGGAAGTCGAATATGGTAGTTGAGCCTCTGTCCGCGTTGTGTATCGTGAGAACTTCGAATATAGAGTCATATCGACTACCAGATGGCGTGAAGCGTCGAAGAAATGAAGACTTGTCATCGATCGCAGCGCCGAATGCGTCGAGCTTTGTGCGTTGTGCTGGGGTTTTGATGTCTCCAGGAAATAGAATGACTCGCCAGCGGCCGTTGCTGGGAAGTAACTCTTGCAAATGCCAAGGGCGTGCGTCGGCTTGATTGAGTACCTTGACGCTGGGAAGGCGCTTACCAAGCCCGAGACCTGCTGCGAGGGACTGCTGCGAAGTGACCCGGTGCCCGTTGTCCACCGTGACCTGTGTTCCGTCGCCCTGATCAGAGCCATCGCCTTCCTTGGCAACGATCACGCTTGCACCGTAATCAACCGCTGCGTAAGTCAGAGTGTGCTCAAAACATTATGGTAACTTCGCAATATTCAACTCACCTATCCCGCTCGCGAACATATTGCCCTTGACAAAAGCATCTTTGAATTCCTGCATTGATATGCCCTCAGCATCCATAACATCCTTTGCAGGACGACCGGAGAACAATCTCGAGAATTTATGGTCAAATTCGATCAAATCCTGGGCAATTCGACGACGCTCCGACTGATAAGTCTTGAGGATGGACAGATCAGACGTTCCTTTGACCACGTTTGCGACTTTCCACCCTAGATTGAACGAATCCTGCATCGAAACATTCATACCTTGCCCGGCCTTGGGGGAGTGCGTGTGCACCGCATCACCAGCCAAGAATACACGCTCGTGGGCAGAGAAGTTCGTTCCAACACGCTGCCCAATCTGGTACGCCGTCCACCAATCGAGCTTGCGGTACGATAGCTTGTAGGGCGACATGATACGCTGAGCCGACTCCAAAATGACTTGTGGGTTGATTTCGGACCTGTCCGCTTTGGCGCCGCCGCTCTCTGCGATGTTCTCGGTGGTCGTGAGTTGGATGTATAGCCGCACCAGCTTGTTCTCCCTCGGGATCACCATTACGCTACCAGATGAAGCCGAGTGGATGGCGCAACGCATTCGAATGTCGGGAAAGTCGGTAATTGGAACGATATCAAGCACGCCCCAAATGTAGTCCGTCGAGTCTCCTGTAGCATTGTTAGACAATGGCGCGACTGTGGGCCCGCTGCGAATGGGAGGGCGGGTCAATGCTACCTTCGAGCTTGAAGCCAAGCTGATTGCGCACCCAAGAGTGAGCACCATCAGCTCCGAGCATGAACTTAGCTTTCACAACTTCCTCTTGGCCTGCCTTCCCGTCTAGCGCCTTAGAGTTGATTAGGTCCTGTGTGTCGTCGGCTGCGAGGTTACTACGGAACAGCCCATCCTCTACAGCAGCACCGTTCTGTGAGGTTGCTGTCTGTTGCGGCGTAGCTTCTTGCTCGGAGAGGTGTCTAAGATGAACAGTAATCGGATAAGCGTCAGGATCGCTCACCAGGGCTTCATCGATACTGAGCGTTGTAGGGATAATGCCGCGCTCCACAGGACGGCCTCCACATTCCTTGATCGTGTCGAGGAAATAGCGCTCGATGCGGCCTTGGTGCAGGACTACCTGCTGGAAACGAGAAATGCCCGGAATCGTGTCTGGGATACGATCACTCAGGCGAATGACTCCCTTCTCGTCCGGGTTCCATAATCTGATCTCGAGCATGTGATTGGATTCTTTCCAGGCGCGATCCGCGAACCCAAGCGAATCGAAAATCTCAAGAGTACGGCATTGCAGCCCTGTGACGCTTCCGATCAGATGACCATGTTCATCCTAACGAGAGGTCCAGTCCCACGGGCAGCACTCACCGTCAGCTTGTCCGTTGAAGATTTTGGAGTTTCGTTTATCCACGATTCGACAATCGACACCGCATTTGGCCAGCCAGGTGGCCATCATCTATCGCAAGTCAGCAATCACCTTGCCAGATGCTCTCAAAGCGCTTACAAGCCCCGCCGGGCCGGCGCCAACGACAAGGACATCAGTATGGTCGACTGTGGGCTCAGGAGCGGACATGTTGCTTGCAGTGCGTCCGAGAACGTTCAATGCAGCATTCAAGCAGATATCGCGGTGGAGGTGCTCAACGGGATCTGGTAACGAGCGTCTGAGAGCTTTAGCTGCCAGGTTGGCGCGAGCTGTAGTCTATAGCTCCATCCTCGTGACTTCGTAGCGCCCGCGCCGAGCCAAGCAGCACTGCTACTACTCTTGTCGTTGAAGCCAGCAGCTCTATGCCTTCGGAGCTGAGCCTGTTCGGCAACGTGAAGGCCACGAGTACAGGTGCCATTGACACCGCTGTGTGGCAGGTGAAGGTTTTCGGATCGGGAACCGCTTCTCAAAAAGTCGGAAGCCCCGAAGAACATGCACACATCCGAATCCGAGGATCGGCAACGCAAGCCTCTTCTGGTATGGCGCACCTGGTGCATACTTCGTGAGTTCCATACGTCCGGCACCTATCATGGCTAGATTGGCTCTCGAAATCGACTGTCTGATGGCTCTCAGTGCAAACGGGTCTAGTCAACACGTTTCAATTCCGCCCTCCGCTTACGCGACAGCCTTCGTATCCGCCTTTCCACGCGCGGAGGGGCACAACATAAGTTCTCTATAATATGTTTGTCGAGTCTTCTTTGACGAACACAGCGTATCTTGCTGTGGTTCGACGCGTCTGCTCATGTCCTTCACCAAGAACACAGCCCTGTGTGACCCGGATTTCACCAATAGCGTGATCGCTGCGACAGGGCCCAATGCGTCCGCACGACTCAAAGAAATCATGCCAGCACTCATCCGGCACGTCCACGCCTTTGCAAGAGAGGTCAACCTGACTACGGAAGAGTACATGGCCGGTATTGCCATGATTAATTGGGCGGGCCAAATGAGTAACGATCGACGCAATGAAGGCCAACTGTTGACCGATGTCATCGGCCTTGAAACGTAAGTTGATATCTGTGACCTGTCTGCTTACCTGTACGATCCGCGGATTCGACGTCAATTTTTAGTTTGGTAGATGAGATTGACTACAAGAGCGCAGCTGCAGCCGCAAGTTCGGCCACCCCGTCCGCAATACTGGGTCCATTTTGGCGGCATGACGCCCCTAAACGCACGAATGGCGACTCCATCGTTCGCACTCCACAGCCGACGGTCAGATCGCCTACATGTATGGACAAGTCAAGGATGTGGCAACGGGCAAACCAACTGTTGGAGCCACGCTTGACGTGTGGCAGGCATCTACCAACGGTTAGCTCCGATTGACACACATCTCAAGGCTGTGCGATTACCGATCTAAGCTTGTTATAGGTCTATACGAACAGCAGGATGCCGAGCAGGAACCTCACAACCTGCGAGGGGTGTTCACGACAGACAGCGATGGCAACTATGCTTTTTACTGCCTACGACCTACCCCGTATCCTGCAAGTGACTCCACGGAGAAGGACCAAGAATTAGCGCACGCGAATACTAATAGATGCACCAGGTACCCGGCGACGGTCCTGCAGGGAAGCTGCTCGACTTACTCGATAGACACCACTATCGGCCCGGCCACATTCATCTGATTGTAGGTCATGCATCATGCAGAACTTGGAGGTAGAGGCTGACAGCGTGCCTCTCGGTTAGCTGAAGTGCGAGGGCTACAAATCCATCACGACCCAAATATTTCACAAGGAAACGCCATACCTGAACAATGACAGCGTCTTCGCAGTGAAAGCAGGTTTGTGCATCGATTTCTTGCCACGGAAAGGGGATGCGGGTGCCGAGTGGGAGACGAAGTATGACATCGCCATGGCAGCATTGTAAATGTTCGGCATTTATGAATTAGGTAGAATCCTGTCGAATCAATTCTCTTTCAGCTAGCTTTATAGTGTATTGAGACTGGTCACCCAAGGATATTTGCAGAATTGGCGCACGTTTAACTGCGGTGGATGTTGCTTTCACGTAACGCCAAATAGCAACTAAAAGTTCACATTTGCCCATGACGAAGATCGTCTCGAGGGGCGCTCTGCTTTCTCTTGGGCGAAACTAAAAGCAATTTCAACACAAGCTGACATGAGAAATTCGTACTTGCAATCTAGTGTGTGCCATTTTCGAACGCGTCACAGTCGATCTTCCCAGCATCAAAAATCCACAATCTTCGAACTTCGATCGCCTTAAGCTGCACAAGTCACAACAAGATCTTGTCTCTTTGAGCATCCAGAGCATCAGAGTACCTGCTTCCATCATCGCTCTCATACTGCCCCAGTTGCATGCTGACCGTATCAAGACCTCCAGTCTCGAAATTGCGCATATTCTCAAGTTGGTCTTGCTGTACGTTGATGGCTGAACTCACATCCACCTTTAGCAACACCATGAGGCTTCAAAGTAGAGCTGGTGTCTTAGCCCGTGGCGCTCCCAAGATTTGATTCGATACGGCTCGCTGGTCCAGTGTGTGCCGGAGCAGGATGTCGCTTTCTAGGATTATTCGCCCACAGAACAGAGTCGATATTCGCCAAGCACACTGCTCCGGCCACAAACGTACACTGTCAAACCCAACTGTATGTGACAGACGAGTTTGCTGGATGCGTTGCCCAAAGGTTTAGCTCCCATCCGCACTGACGAAAGTCACTCTGACATTTTGCCGATAATAATCGGTGAAATTGCATTCGCGTTCATCCAGCATCATAGCGGTGAAGAGACTTACATTCCTTCTGCGAATAGCAAGAGCTTGCATGAACACGAGCCAAGGAAATAGTCGCGACCAATCTATTATACGGCATCATCGAATGAATCACGTCACGATCATTTCCCCTGCTCGAAGGATCAACAACACTCAAACTCTGTTTGCGCTAAGCTGTGCAAACGCGTCTTGTTTTGCCGACACTCAGGTTTCAGCGTCTCACGCGCTTGTACGTACCACCGCCTCCATCGAGCTTTCTATCCAAACCGGCAAAGTCTCACGTCGAGACTCTGGTTCTTATCATCGCAAAGCTTTTCTTCTCCTAGCCTTAGATTTTCGATGGCTGAACTTATGTCCAGTTTTAGCAACACATGTGAGGCTTGAGTATAGTAGCTCGTATTGTAGGTCGTGGCGTTCCCAAGATTTGAGTACGATTCGCAGCTGTGGTGTATGAGGGTAATTGGCATATAAATGAATCTGCGTTACTGGAAACAGGATGTTGCACTGAAAAGGGTTTCTGTCAAAATCATACAATCTCATTCTGGCCTGGGAAACCGTAGGGATAAACATTCAGAATTGTGAGAAGGAGTCTGCAAGATGAGATCGATATAAGCATCGCATGCTGCGCCGCCTCACATTGTGAACGACGCTTACTTGAAATTGACTCCGCGCGAGAAAGCCGCGTTTCCCACGGGCTAGTGAGCTAGCTGGCCACGACTAAGGTTCAGCTCGTCTGCGGAGCAGTCGCGCCTTCGAGGCATTTGTTCGTCACTACCTCCATAGAAGTACTTTGCTCTTTGCGCGACGACTCCTGAATCAGATATCTCTCTCCATAAACCAGACACATCATCCGAGAGTATTCACTCACTCATACCCACGAACTTATACGACAATGCGAACCACTACGATCCTAACATACGCGGCACCAAATTCCGTGGCAGTTGGTCTCGATGCCGTGACAGAAGATCGTCCACAGCGACCTCACGATTCCAGCGATGAAGACACACCATCACTATCGATATCACTCAAAGTCTATCGCAAACAAAGGATCACCTCCAGCTCAGACGGTTCCGAATCAGTAGATCTCTGGATCGACGACTTCGGCAACATCGAACCAATTCCCAAGGCAGACTCAAAAGAGCCCAATCAAAGAGCGACCAGCTTAAAATCCTCTCCTTCTCCACCAAAAGACAAGCCTCTCCAGCCTCTCTCACAGCATCAACGCCAAGATGCGCATTCCCAGCAATCCGTCACCGAATTCCTGACAGAGCTCTATCGCGTCGGCACGCCCTCTTCAGAAAGGGTTCTCGGATTCTTCTCCGGGGCCACAGGGACGCTCTTATATCTCTCGCTTAGCGTAGTCCTGCTGTTCTTCGCCGCGATAGCATTTGTCAAATCATTGCCGAGGCCGTACAGAATGCGAGTGGGACATCGAAGGGGCCACTCGAAGTATTCGCTGTGAAAGGAGTATCGATACCGCGAAGTGAATCGCATTACAGTCCCCAGCGAATGATGATGGGCAAGGCAAATTAAACACGCAGACAGGCGGGAGGTGCAATGGGTCTTTTCGAAGTTCCATATGTGCAGCAAACTGTGCTGGTCGCCTGCGAACCGTGGAAAGGAAACATGGACTGTCGCTCGAACGACCCGGGCTGAGTTTTGTCGGTGGAAA
The DNA here is from genome assembly GCA_002933655.1 of Cercospora berteroae. NCBI lineage: Eukaryota > Fungi > Ascomycota > Dothideomycetes > Mycosphaerellales > Mycosphaerellaceae > Cercospora > Cercospora berteroae. The sequence goes on along the minus strand of PNEN01000397.1, from coordinate 8,237 downwards.
TCGACAAGGCTTAGACTCGGGCTTCCGGCAGGCACCAACTGGTATCGACGGAGCAAGAAACGCGCCGAAATTGACGAAGGGACAGTATACTGAAGACCGTTTAGTTTCTTCCCGCACTTTCGATCCCATTATTAGATGCGAGCAGGATGCCAGCTTTGTTGGAGGGCGAGGGTGCTTAATGCGCCGAATCGAATTTGTCACAGTGCGCTGGAAATTGAAGGAGAACAGTCGATGATTCTGCGCCGATTTTTGTCAAGGTGCGGTCGCTGGCGTGGTGAGAAAACGTCAGAGATCAGCTAGTCAAGCGACAGTTCGCCTGATGAGCAAGAGAATCCTGCGAGTTGAGAAAGATATTTCTTACTACTTCAGCTGTCCGATAGCGATCAGACACTGCAAGGCGTCGTCGCATACGGTCCTTTACACCGTCACAGGGCCGCATCGTTCACAATTTTGTTAACAACTATCTGGGCCCGGGAGAGGAGCTGTATGCTTGTGGAAGGCTTATTCATATGCGCAATTACTAGGAACTGGGCAATCAGCTGAGGAAATCTTGGCGTCGGTGAAGTAATTGCATCTGTGGTCGTAGCGTGCTTGCGGGCAGACTTAATTTCCCTATGGGGCAGAATCGATATAAAGTACACGCATTTCAAGATGACAACGCGTTTCGAGTCTAGTCTCAAAGCTTCTTAATGTTGGATCCGTCCAGAGTCACCGCGTTGCCAGCGCCGCGTAGATGATATCGAATGCCACATATTTAAAGTCCCTTGTTGACGCGCTCGATCCCGGTTGTAAACAGTCTCATTTCGAATTCTTCCAATCCACTGTGTCTCGCGGTCTCGCAAGTCACTAGTATACCATTTTCCGTGATCCATGAGATCCATGTCAAGTTTCCACAGTCTCTCCAGAGATCGCGGAGTCGGAATGCTCTGTGCATAAATAGCCTGCGTCGAGAGGTTGGGCTCGGAATACTAGATTCGCAGGATGAAGGCCCCAGGTGGAAGTGTGCATGCTTCCGAAAGATATCTATGCTGCCTCGCCCAAAGGGCAACACGGACAACTTCCTGTTTCCATTCACCCGCGGAAGAGCTATAGTGCAGCGATCTTGCAGACTCGTTTTTGATTGCAGCACGTGGTCCCAGCTCAAAAGTATGCCTAGAGTTCGTCTTCAGACTACTGATACAGAGTTCCTGAATTGGGTCCGAACACCGAAATTCCGACAATTGGTGTCCAATCACTCTTTCATCCACGGATGCGATTTCCAAGCCTTCGTCGAAATCGAAATAATAGACCAAATCTTGTGACCCACGGAGAACAACTACTTCTTTCTGTGTCCAGCTCTGATCAGTCCGAATCAGATCCTCTCCTCTAATGCGCGGGTGAATGGCACGAATGACCTCGAATGCAGGAATTTTGAACGTGCTTGTAGCATCCTGGTCTGCTGGTTGACTTATGCGCCGCAGTACCATCGCAGCGGCCGATAATCAGACCCCGAGGTGCACGGGCTTGCCATGATGTAGTCGCTCGAAACAAGTTGCGCACAGCTCAAGGTGGTCCGCAAGCCACGATTCGTAAGGGTGTTGTCACTATCTGCCACGCTGCGCAAAGATTTCCAACAGTCCAGACGATCTGCAAAACACGAAACCTCGGGGGCAAAGAGCATATGCATTTGGCCGAATGTGCGAGGCTCCCAAAGCAGAACGGAGCGATCTATGGTAGACCGGAGGATTTCTTCTTGCAGACGCACAAACGCTCTTTTGCCTTCGCCGTACAAAAGAGGCATGCTGACCCCGAGAAGCCCAAGTAAAGAACAGGCAGCGTCTTAAACACGTGTTGTTTCTCGAGTGCGCGCCCAAGAAATGCGGTGAGCTATGGGGTATGTGGCAAGTACGGCATCTTTCATCAGGAAACGTTGCTCGACTCCCGTAATTGCCGCGAGAACAGTGGCAGTTTCTTGATTGCTCTTTTGCGAATTCAGTTTGAGCTTAGGCGAATGCAAAGTACAGACTGAACGCCAGGAGCTGCCAGTAACAGTCAGGGATGGTGGAGCGAGCATTTCTTGCAGTGTCCAGTCTCTTGTTGACCAACGACAGTTGCGTAGTGCCCCTAATATAGTTTCCGTCCTGCGCCAAACATCGGCCAGATCCCAAGAATCGGAATCAGCATCAAACTGCACAGACACGTCGGAGAGATAGATATAACACACGTAGGAGTTCTGGTACCAGCGAAACATGGAGTTTATGGCCTCCGAGAGTTCGGCACTGCTGTCTTTATTGATGCAGCACGTGTCTACCGATGCATATGGAAGGTTATCTCTTTCGGCTTGGCGGCAGGTATATTCGATCTTCTTGTAGCCCTTCATGAGCAGCGCATTCGGTTTGTGTACATCCGCGAAAGTCACTTCATCCTCGTCCCACGTGTGTGATAGTATGGCATACTTCCCGACCACTTGCCGGTCATCGAGAAATGAGACCAGCTTTCTGGACTTAACATCGAGTAGCCACATTTGGAGAAGCGAATCGCGGGCTGTCTCGTGAGCTCCAAGTAGGGAACGTGATATGCGTACGACTGGGAATTGAGGCGATTGTACGAGATGTGTAAGTGCTCGAAATGGCCAGTTGAACTGGACGATTCCTGTTCCTTGGTGGTCGTGTGGCAGTGTAGAAGCTGTACAGCCTTGCTGAGGTAACCAAGCAGCGTTGGCCCGCACCAGTGCAGGCAGTGGCGTTGACTGCGCCCGCCCAACCGCCAGGTTCCTCTTGAAGCTCCGAGGCCACCACATTGGCCGTCACTGCTCATCGAGCATGAACGAACGTGAGCCTGTATGTCGTGTTTTCGAGAGAAGCTGATGCGTGCAGCTTATCGCAATCACCTTGGCTGCTGCTCTCTATACTGCTCCGACGTTCTGACGTTCTCGCTCTCTGGAGAAGTACTGGATGTTAGTTCATCTTACGCACGCTCCTCACTTTTCAAGAGCATAATCGCATCGACTTTCCGCTAGCCCTTATTCGACTTCCTCTTCTTCCCTTTCTTCGACCTCACAGGCACCGGCGTCCCCTCCTTGGACTCTTGCCCCGTCGCATCGCTCTCCTCCACCTCGCTAGCCTTCACAACACCCACAGTCTCCCCTTCCTGACTCCGAATCCTCTTTGCCGCCCCATCAAACCTCGTATGCGTCCCGACAGCGATATTCTCCAACTTCCTCTTCGCGCCCGCCCTCTCCCTGTCCTGCCTGTCTTTCCTCTCCCGGTCATACCTATCATTCCCACTCAAACCGGCCTTGATAAATCTCCCAGCGGCATCCTTGTCGAGTTTGTTCTTACTGCCCACGCCTGCCGCTTCAGCGGTCTTGATCTTGTTGAAGTACTCTTTCACGCGCGTGAGTTCCTGGAAGATCGGATGTGATTTCGCGTCGACGCCATTGAGTCGGAGGTACGAGAAGAGTATTGATTCGATCGCGTATGTGGCGAGGACGTAGAGCTTCGCTTTGTCGAGAAGAGGGAGTTTCGAGGTGGTTGCGCTGAGGGCGGTTTTGATGATGGGCTGAAGTGCCGTTTCGAGGTCGTCGATGTTCGTGATTAAATCTTCGATCTGCGGTTGTATTGACTCCATTTCGGCGGCGGTATCGTGGTGGTCGTGAGTGGAATGGCGAAGTCGCTAATGTTGTCGCGAATGTTGTCGCGTGGGTTGGGTTTGGGTGCAAGGTGATGGAAATTCTGGTGCCTCGAGACGAGGCAGCAAGGATGAGCTCACTGGCTCCTTCTCCAGTTGTGCTTGTGCATGCACAACTTGAACACAATCACGAGAACAATTTTGTGTTCAAATCGCTGCTCTTCACTTCACATTTGCTCGTTCCAACTCCACGCTCGACTACTCCGTCATGGCACCCGCCAAGAAGCGCCGCAGGACTTCATCCACTCAGCAAGCGCAACATCCATCTTCTTCCTCCGCTCCAGAAGACAACAAGCACACGCTTTTCACATCATGGGCCGAATCTCGCGGCGTTCAAATCAACTCCGTCTCTCCAACAGTCATTCCCGGCCGTGGAGTCGGTCTCCTCACCACAGCCTCAATCAAAAAGGACTCACAGATAATTTTCGTCCCCGAAAAAGCCATGTTCAAACCTCTTGCCACAAATACTAAATCCAAATCTCAGACTGAAAGCACCTCACCGCAGGCCGAACTAGCGTCAAGCATAATGTCGGCCTGCCAAGATCCTTCGTCTCCCTACCTCCTCTGGCAATCCACTTGGCCAGCCCGAGAGGACTTCGAAAGCAGCATGCCATTATTCTGGTCCAAGAAGTTAGCTTCTCAGCTCCCACCTTCAGTGCAGCAGCCACTTGAAAGAATGAGAGAGGACTATGATCGGGACTTCAAGACTATGCTACGGTTACATCCGGACTGGAAAGAACGAGACTTCAAGTATTATTGGGCGATCGTGAATAGTCGAAGTTTTCACTTCAAGCCTCCCGGAGCGAAACCTGGATTCATGGTGCTGTGCCCTTTTATCGACTATATGAATCATGGTCCTAGTGGGACTGGTGTCAACGTGAGGCAGACGCCGAGGGGATATGAGGTTACTGCTGATAGGGACTACGGTGAGTTCGAGCTTTTCAATTCATTTCCGTTTGTTTCGTTATTGTGCAACACGAATTCTGGCCAGGGGTTCAGGCATAGGTGAGCGATACGTTGTTCGTGCAAGTCATCTGTAAGCTCAATCTGATACTAATGACTCACACCTTCAGAACCCAATACTGAGGTCCTCGCCACCTACGGCGCCCATCCCAACGATAAGCTCCTCGTGCATTACGGTTTCGTGAACTCGTCTCCACCAAATTCACCCTCAGATGATGACATCCGTCTTGATCATATTGTTGACGCCAAGCTCTCTCCGACAACAAAGTCTCAGCTTCAAGATGTAGGGTATTCAGGCTCCTATACCTTATTTCCGGCCTCATCACATCGTGTACAACCCGAGATCTGCTTTAGAACTCAAGTCGCTGTACGAGCGGAACTGCTCACAGCCAACGAGTGGGAGTACTTCATGCTGAACGGCGAGGATATGACGAGCGATCAAAGCGGTAAGGCCAAGGAGTGGCTGAGGCCATTGTTGGAAGAGTATCGTGACCAGGCGAGGGATAAACTTGCAGAGTTGGCGAAACTGGAGCCGGAAGAAGGAAGTGCGGACGCGGGTGCGGTATTCTGGCTGAAGATTCGGTGGGAGCAGATCAAGCAGGCGCTGAACGCTTTCCTCGGTGTCGGATAGAATGCCGATTCAGTTCGACTGCTGTTCATTTTCTGTCACGTACGTCGTGTCGATTGCGGTCCACTGCCGTCGTGGTAGTGCTCGCAGCATCTTGAGAACACACATAACGGGTTCTTGGGGCACTATGCTCTCGTCCGCAAGCCTTCACTGGCCATGTACTTTTCGAGCATCCCACTTTGCCCCAGCTCAAGCCTTACCACCTGCGCAAAACACAACCTCATGGCATTCCAATAATTTCATCGCCTTTTGAACTTCTCTTCAGGATCACACATCTTGGAGATCAATCCTCATTCAACAAATCATCCAAATCATCATCATCCCACCCACCCTTCCGTCTCTGCACCACAACTTTCCCAACGCCTCCTGACCCGCCTCCTTGCTCTTCTTGCTGTTTCGCCACAGCACCCAAAATGTCTTTCAACTGCTCCTCTGTAACTCTCTGTCTCAACTGCCCGCTTCTCGCAAGCATTATGAGTCGATTCTCGACATCTTCGGCGCGTTGTGCATTGACCATTCGAATCCGGTTCAGGCGGTCGGCTGCAAAGGGTTCGAGGATTTGTGAGAGGATGGATTGTTTTTGTTCGGCTGCGGCGCGTCTAGAAGAAGTAGGTCAGTGGTGAAATGAGAATGAGAGGATGGGTGGAGGAGCGTACTTTTGGGAGTCTTCTTCTGAGTTGCCGCCTGCGGAAGGACCGCCACCACCTCCGCCTTGGGACTGTTGAAGTTGTTGAAGACGAGCTTGTCGGATTGCGTCGAGATCGGCGTCGGACATGGTGGGCAGTTTGTTTGGGTTGTGTGGTGTTCGAGGCTGTTGCGCATGAGCAAGTGCGGGACATGTTGAAGTGGGATGTGGTTGTCCTGCCTGAGGCAACTTTGGAGCTCAGCGCAATCGCAAACGGTTTGCGAAGAAACAAATACATCAACACTTTTGCGCTACATAATCCTCAATATGGAGGCTATCCTGCTCATGCGAAACACTGAATCTCGAACGTGTATCTTTTGATTCGATGCAAGGCTTTGCGAACCTTTTCTCCAATATTCGCCGCATGGAGCGCATTCCGGAACGAAGGGCTTTTCTATCGTCGGCACAAGAATACTGGAAGTACAAGACATCATTGCGTAGATTGATTACGATCGCCAATATCATTTTCAATTCCAGCTTTGTTGCAGCATTGCGCATCAGTAGCTGAACAGCTTCCGTGCCACTTCACAACCATGCTGAGCACATTCGACTTTTCACCAGCAAGCAACCACCCTGTTGCCAGCTACGAGTGTTATTTATCTCCGCCGATTTGGTGTTATAATCACCGTTGACATTGAAAAATGTCCGTCAGCTCTATCGACACAGAATCGATGGATCGCCACGCCGTCACGAAAGCCGCTCCAATCTCGCAAACTTGATTGTGCTCGTCTGAACAGCTCCCATATGTTTGATTGAATCATGCTTACTCATCGAAACACGAAGCCTCTATAGCTCAGTGGTGTAAGTTCAAGCTCCGGCTTCGAAAACATCCGAATTGCCCACTAACATTGTCTCCAGAGAGCGTTGCACTTGTACCTCAAGCCTATGCAAAGGTCGGTTGTGTAAGTCATCCGCCTGCAAATCAATCGTCAGCCGAACTGCGTCTAATTTCAATATCAGTCAATCCAGCCTGGAGGCATTCTTTTTGCCTTTTTCATTCCACTTCCTCCTCTCATTTTATCTTATATTAGCTTTTCGCACTGGAGTTTGTACTTAGCGGGATCAAGCTGCGGCCCCAGTTCGAATCCTAGGTCGGGTAAACTCGCACAGTATGCAAGCTTTTGCTTATAATTATATTCTGCTTTCTCTTTTGCGCAAGCTTAATAGCGATAATTATAAGAGTCGTCCTACTACTCTATAGACTAGTAGAATTAGGTACGTATTAGTTTAATATATATAGTAACTATTATAGAGATAAACTCTATATAGTAACTAGCTCGTTTAACCTATACTTAT